>JACXGJ010011407.1:8220-20003 GCA_016801105.1 Esox niger | reverse complement strand
ACTCAGTTGCTTCCATCTGTCGGCCTATTTGATCCATCCCTTCACCAGCACACTGACTCAGTTGCTTCCATCTGTCGGCCTATTTGATCCATCCCTTCACCAGCACACTGACTCAGTTGCTTCCATCTGTCGGCCTATTTGATCCATCCCTTCACCAGCACACTGACTCAGTTGATTATGTAGACAATGTTTGATAGCAACAGCTTTTCTTTTCCTAACAAGTCATGCAATAAAACTGACAGTCAACAGATCAAATATTTACATATCTCAGTGATCACCCAGATGAAAGTTAGTTTTAAAGTAATCAACAATGTAATGTTTAACTAACAGTTTGCTAATGACTCAATTGAATCCAAATTTAGTAAGTTGGTGTTTGGTAATGAAGGGTTTGTTTTGCATCAGCATTACTGACTCAATGACAAACAAGTCATTCATAAGACAATTGATGGCACCTTTATTCATAGCAACTAGTTTCTAATAAGTAGTAATTTGACTGTTAATCAAAAATACAAAATCATGACGCTACTAAACGGCTGCTTCAATTAGAGTGTAATCATTTAGTGATCAATTATTTATTTATTAATCTTTGGACACCAAGTTGGAAGTTTTTTCCACAATTATTAAATGCGGCCAGAAATAATCAGAATGTAGCAACAGTACTTTTCAAGGAGTATTAACCCAATTCCAATCACTGAATCTATTGAGAGCCTCAGAATATAGGTATAGAGGACATATACATATTAAGAGTGCAATAAGAACATTTACTCAAACTCCAATAGAGAATACTACAATAGAGATACCCAAGGTCTTACGCTGCTATATTATTGTGCTGGGGGAGTAGGGTCAGTTCTCATTCTCCACTATAAATCCTTGTTGATCTAAGGAATGCATTAACAAAATGTTCCCTGTCTCCTGTCATTTTAAACTTAGGAGGACATGAGGTCTTGACCCACACCTGTGGAGTACCAGGCTTGACTCGTTGCTGTCCGTGTCCAAAGTCCTCCTGGTTGTGTTGCAGATCAAGACGATACCTGACGATTTCAGCTGCCACTCTGCTGACCCCCCCTCCCCCTGTCTGTCCTTGTCCAACTGGTAATGCCTCCGATCTGGACTAGGTTTAAATAGACTCTGGGTTCAGCCCACATGTATCGATTAACTATTGCAATTTGGACTATTAATATGTTCACCCGGCACAGCCAGAAGGAGCTGGTCACCCCTCAGAGCCTGGTTCCTCTCTAGGTTTCTTCCTAAATGATGTGCTTCTAAGGGAGTTTTTCCTAGCCACTGAATTTGCTAGGAATCTTTGCTCCTTGGGGCCAGGTGTTTTGTGACAACTGTTGATGTAAAAAGGGCTTTATAAAATACATTTGATTGAGAATACTATAGACCAGGTATTCCAAAACTGTTCAAATGTTCAACCAAAAACAGTACACGTGTGTGTGTGTGTGGGTGAGAGTAAGCATGTGACTGCATGATTATAATATCATGTTGTACAACACTGAAACGTATGTTATTTTTGTCGTGCACAACCGATGAAACCTTAAAAGGGATAGTTTGTCCAAAATTTCTATTTTTCTAAAAGTCAATTTCTTTAAAGTAAATTGTTAAACGATTTATCCTAAGCTACTAAATTAAACACCAAAACTTAACATGAACTATAAAAAAAATTAGCAATTCATGCTCAAAACCGATGGACAGTTGGCAGCCTACACGTTTCTCACCTTGACCTTATTTGGGTATGGATCAATTTTCTGTTCTGATCTTGTGTATAATCACGTAGTTTTATTATAAACATATTAATGTGGAATCCACACACACAGAAAATGACTTCTGGGATAGGACAAATTACACATACAGATGATTTCTATGTTCATCATAATGTATGCACTTTATGTTAAGAGATTGTCTTGAGCAAGCAATTGCCATTTGCCCAGAGAGGGGTGTTTCTAAAGTTTACTGCCTTTGTATCCACTGTTGGGGTGTCCTGAGTGTGGCCATTAGCTGGTCATAAAGCGTACTTTGTGGACAGGGATGGACATGACCCAAGTATGAACCATGAGGATGTGGTGAATTACGAGCATTCAGGGAGGTAGAAGATAACCGGTGCACCCCACCCGGGGAAGTTTCCAACCAGATGATTAGTCAGATGGCTTAAAAGTGCTGTATAAAAGCCATGGTCCAGACTCAGAACATTGGGGGTGTATCTGCAGAAGGACCTGGCTTTAATGTATGTCATTATTGTATGATTTTTATTAAAGTATATTGGATTCACAAAGTCTTGAGTCAAATTGCATTTGTTTTTAGTAAAGAGTGGTTGAATCTCAACAAGTCTGGGTAATTGGAGTAGGCATTAATCAGATGAAGCATTTTATGATCATCATGTAGTCTTCTCACAAAGTATTTTACAGTACTTTTAACTCCAAAATACAAAACATTAAAGCATTTTGATACACAATGTGAAGCCATTTTCTAAAACCCAATCAAATACAAATGACAAAACCCTATTTTGTATTTGGAATACATATTTGAAAGACAGTGGGGCAAAAAGGTATTTAGTCAGCAAACAATTGTGCAAGTTCTCCCACTTAAATAGATGAGAGAGGCCTGTAATTTTCATCATAGGTACACTTCAACTATGAAAGACAAAAGGAGAAAATCCAGAGATCACATTGTAGGATTTTTTATGAATTTATTGGTAAATTTCTCGGTAAAATAAATATTTGGTCACCTACAAACAAGCAAGATTTCTGGCTCTCACAAACCTGTAACTTCTTCGTAAGAGGCTCCTCTGTCCTCCACTCGTTACCTGTATTAATGGCACCTGTTTGAACTTGTTATCAGTATAAAAGACACCTGTCCACAACCTCAAACAGTCACACTCGAAACTCCACTATGGCCAAGACCAAAGTGCTGTCAAAGGACACCAGAAACAAAATTGTAGACCTGCACCAGGCTGGGAAGACTGAATCTGCAATAGGTAAGCAGCTTGGTGTGAAAAAATCAACTGTAGGAGCAATTATAAGAAAATGGAAGACATACAAGACTACTGATAATCTCCCTCGATCCGGGGCTCCACGCAAGATCTCACCCCGAGGGGTCAAAATTATCACAAGAACGGGGAGCAAAAATCCCAGAAGCACACGGGGGGACCTAGTGAATGACCTGCAGAGAGCTGGGACCAAAGTAACAAAGGCTACCATCAGTAACACACTACGCCGCCAGGGACTCAAATCCTGCAGTGCCAGATGTGTCCCCCTGCTTAAGCCAGTACATGTCCAGGCCCATCTGAGGTTTGCTAGAGAGCATTTGGATGATCCAGAAGAGGACTGGGAGAATGTCATATGGTCAAATGAAACCAAAATAGAACTTTTTGGTAAAACCTCAACTCGTCATGTTTGGAGGAGAAATAATCCTGAGTTGCATCCAAAGAACACCATACCTACTGTGAAGCATGGGGGTGGAAACATCATGCTTTGGGGCTGTTTTTCTGCAAAGGGACCAGGACAACTGATCCATGTAAAGGAAAGAATGAATGGGGCCATGTATCGTGAGATTGAGTGAAAACCTCCTTCCATCAGCAAGGGCATTGAAGATGAAACGTGGCTGTGTCTTTCAGCATGACAATGATCCCAAACACACCGCCTGGGCATCGAAGGAGTGGCTCCGTAAGAAGCATTTCAAGGTCCTGGAGTGGCCTAGCCAGTCACCAGATCTCAACCCCATAGAAAATCTTTGGAGGGACTTAAAAGTCTGTGTTGACCAGCAACAGCCCCAAAACATCACTGCTCTAGAGGAGATCTGCATGGAGAAATGGGCCAAAATACCAGCAAGTGTGTGAAAACCTTGTGAAGACTTACAGAAAACCTCTGTCATTGCCAACAAAGGGTATTGAGATTAACTTTTGTTATAAATAATTAATAAATTAATTAATTAATAAAAATCCTACAATGTGATTCTCTGTATTTTTCTCATTTTGTCTCTCATAGTTGAAGTGTACCTATGATGAAAATTACAGGCCTCTGTCATCTTTGAAGTGGGAGAACTTGCACAATTGGTGGCTGACTAAATACCTTTTTGCCCCACTGTACAGGTATCATAAATACTGGAGTGTCCTGTTTGTTGGACTAATTAGTGCCCTCCTTGTTTTTATTATGTTCAAACTGTTCCTTTTTGGTAGGCCTACATCTTTATCTACAGTTTTGACTTTAATTGACACCTCATTGGTTATAATATTGACAAACGCCAATAGCTAACTCCAAAGGCAAAGTCTAGACATTACAGCATAATGAGACAGAACTCAATTGACTAACCAGAAACACACGTCAAGAGTGACGTCCCAATACTTTGGGTGCTTTGAAATGGGGGTATATGTAAAATGTTATCATTTCTATATGGCAAAACCAAGATGAACACAGATACCCTAAAATAAAAAAGGTACATTTAAACTGACATCATAGTGATGCTACGGAACTTTTGGAATATGGCGCCATTAGGAGAAAAATGTCCCAGTACTCATTGATGTGGTAGAAATAACATTTAAAATATTTAAGTTGGTGAAATGTTTTAAACAATATTTTATCGCGTCAAAACGTGGTTTAATTTAATGATACCATTTGATGGTCATGATTACATTTAATTTAAAATTCAGTTACTGTTTGGAGTTGACATCCTCTGTAGAAAAATAAATAAATGTAAAAAGGGCGCAAAAGCAGTGTCAGGGGCAAACCTATATTATACAATACTAGCTGCCACGGGTGAGTAGATTAACCCTAACCTAACCTGATTTTAGCAAAGACTGCTGAGATTTTCAACAAAAATGCAATAGATACGTAATGCTATAATACACCCCAGTAGGACAAATCTGTGATAGTACATTGCATAATTCCTACCTGGGTACATGATGTGCGTTGTAAGGCACCAGCACGACGTTTTTCCCCTCCAATAACGTGTCTTCGTTTATTCTCATGTTGAACCTGACAGGCGAAAAGCGATACGAATATTAACTAGTTGTACTGAATAGACTCATCCGATTTGTCTGATAGCTACCTAATGGAAAATTTTATTTGCTGACAAAGCATTTATTTTTGATTATCGGTCGTTGGGACAGCTAGTAGAGATAACTTAACTAGTCTGCAATTCATCAGCACAACATTACGCCAGATAAACCTTATCTCACTTGAGTGAACCTTTATACTACACTTGTGCCATGTTGGGATTTTCTTTGTAGCTACAGTTGTCATATTCTGTGGCTAGTTAGCCAATCGGCTACTCACCTCAGAAAACTAGCTACTTCCTTGTTCGTCTTCTTCAGCGGTTTAATGATTTCAGCGACACAAAGCAGCCACCTACTGGACGGAAACTTGCTCAAGGTGCTTCTTACTATTGTAGTAGAAACGCCTACCTCAGCTTCTTGAACAGTAACATATTGTCTTCCTCTGGTACATGCGATAAAGTATAATTGCTTTGATATAAATCTAAACCTCTCCAATTTATATTCTGACAACATTTATATTTGACCTTTTAAATAGATACAAAGCGTGGCACTTTTCTCCATTGCCCAACCCACAACCTGTTTATTTATTGTGTTCCAGTTCCTTATTTAACTGCAACTCACATAGTATAAAACTAGTATAAAACATTTTATTAAAATCTGTCACATGGATGAAACAGGACAATCAAAATAATGTTCAAACAACTGGGAACTAGTATTCACCGACTTCAGTGTTTGCTAGTTGTGTTCACAGCATCATTAGAACATAATTCAAAACGTGGAGTCCAGGGTTTTCTGGGGGTCTGATGATGTCATCATCAAACATAGGCGCTTTGAGAGCTCTGGACCAACCCGGCGTGTCGTGGAAGTCACACCCTCCCCTCGACGAATCAGGAGGTCCGACAGAAAGGAAAACTTCTCACGTTCTGACTTGCAGCGTCGGTATGCCTGCAAATGACATGAAAATGTGTGAAGCCACTGGAAAACTGCATGTACTCTGAAAGTCTGTTTCTGTGTGCAGTGTCAGGTGTGTGTGTGCAGTGTCAGATGTGTGTGTGTGCAGTGTCAGGTGTGTGTGTGTGTGTGTGCAGTGTCAGGTGTGTGTGTGTGCAGTGTCAGATGTGTGTGTGTGTGTGTGCAGTGTCAGATGTGTGTGTGTAGTGTCAGATGTGTGTGTGTGTGTGTGTGTGTGTGTGTGCGCAGTGTCAGATGTGTGTGTGTGTGTTTTACCTGGTTCAGGAGCTGTGGAGAGGGATAAGCAGCCAGGATAGCAGAAGCCATATCTGGGCTGACTCTGTTGAGCTGTTGGATCTGTCTCTTCCAGACCTGCAGCAGTCCTTTCCCAGCCCGGTCCACCTTGTGACCGCCAGCCCACTCACTCTCGAGATAGAAGGAGAAGCCTGTCTTTTCTCTCTCTCGCCTGGATACAGATGGAAACACCACGGAATATACAAATCCCTTATGAATCTGCACAGGAGCACTTCGACATTGAAAATCCTGTTGAAGTAAAGGTCCTTCCCACCGACCAGCCATCAGTCACAATATCCCACTCACTTAAATGGGGCCTCAGCTACTGCTTTGGTCGCCATGGCAATGTGGTCTGAAAATTCCTTCCAGGTTGACAGGAAGTGCACCTGAACCTGTGTGTGTATCTGAAGATGTACCACAGCCTGATGGGACCGATGATGGAAGATAGTCAATAAGTCAACACATTTGGAAGAACATAGTTGAGTTGTTTTTTAAATCCTCAAAATGTCCACTAGATTATCAAATATGTAAATGATGACATCAAGGTTTTATTGATCAGCTGCTAACCCACCTCCTCCACCTCAACCCGAGACACCTCTGGGAGGGCTTTATCTCCATCGTTCTTCCTGCTCCTCTTCCCCACCTGCTTTCCAGCTGCTTGCACCTCATCCAGGACTGCATTACGGAACTTCTTCTGGCTCTGGGACTTCTGGGATCTGAACATACAGGAGGGAGGGAATTTCTAGAATGGCTTGACCCACAGTTTGATGTTCCTAAAAAGAGTAAGTTAAAAGACCCCTTCTAAATACTTTCTCCCTTCAAGTCATACTCATTATAAGATGTGACCATTGAAAGTAAGTTCTATGAAAAAACATTAATGCTTGGAACATTTCATCTTTTTGTATTACTGACTAATACGGAATTGAGTGGTTGTTCAACCTGTTTATCTTCAGATGAATAACTAGTGTAATCACTCAGGATGAGTGCATCTAAGCGTCTTCAAGATTCAAATGTAAATGTAATTATAGGTTCCCCCGTTAAAGGCACATCTGCGTCATCTCTTTGTGGCTCACAAATTCAGACCAAAACCCAACACAAGTTGTCCCTGTCCAGTCCTCTCACCTGAAGTACTTCTCCAAGTCTATGACTACCAGACAGAGGGTCTTGCTAGGGTTTCGGGCCACAAGACCCAAGGTCCATGAAGTCAAAGAGTGGCTACAGTCTGCCCCATCACCCCTCTGCTCCTGGACATTATACAGGGAGTTAATGAAAAATGGAAGATAGAAAAAAGTAAGTAACACAACAAAAGCAGTAGATTAAAGGCATAACTCTGTGCACAGATCTACATATGGGTAGCTACTTCAGAGGCACTGGACTGTAGGAGCTGCAGACACATTGTTGTACGTGTTGTAACCACTGGTCCCACGGCTGTTACAGAGTAACCACTGGTCCCACGGCTGTTACAGAGTAACCACTGGTCCCACGGCTGTTACAGAGTAACCACTGGTCCCACGGCTGTTACAGAGTAACCACTGGTCCCACGGCTGTTACAGAGTAACCACTGGTCCCACAGTTGACATTTTACTACAGTGGTAGAAGACTATGATTGATATACATTGTATAGACATGGGATGCATTGTTATTGTATATATTGTCATTGTATATATATTTCTCATTCGGTTACCGTCACTTTAAGAAAAGTGGTGATTGGACTTAACAGCTGTATTCTGCTGTAATGAAATGGGTGTCTGGGGTTTTGGATGGCAGAGAAACAGTATTCTTACTGTAGCTGCATGAATTATATGTAGGAATTACTTTGTCTAAGAAGATTTATTTAATATACACTTAACAATGACACAAAAGGAATAAAAACCATACATTTTATTATTCGTAATAAAATGTATTTTTCTTAATATTAGTATGCACACAAATAAACCTACGACCAAAGCAAAAGGCACCATCAGCTCTTAGCGTCAGCTCTTAGCGTCAGCTCTTAGCGTCAGCTCTTAGCGTCAGCTCTTAGCATCAGCTCTAAGTGGAATTCACTATTTGATGGAAGACTGATACACTCTATAAGAAATATGCTAAAGGCCATTATTTAACAGTCAAAAGTCTTGACTGGAAAAATCTCAACATTAATGTTGAACGTTTGAATTCATATTGAAAAGATTTTAATCAATTCTTTTTTTTTATTCCACGGACCCCCTACAACTGTGCTAACTGACATGTCATTCGACACAATGCTGCTCCCCTCCAGACGGAGTAGGGCTGGTTCAGGGGTATGGGAATGGACAGACAGGACTGGTTCAGGGATACAGGGATGGACAGACCGAGTAGGGCTGGTTCATGTGCAACACTGCCCCAATGTTAATCACCTGAGTGTAGCTGTAAGTCAGGTTGATGAAGTCATCGACAGGTACCTGCATTACCGTGTGGGCTTCTGGGATACACACCACCTCACCTGTCTGAAAAGTGGAGGTGGTTAGGGGAGATTTGAAACCATTGTGTAGACTTTTAGGTAGGTGAAACAGCACATTGTCATTGGGACGCACATTGTACTCGGCACTAGCATTTTACCCATTTTCAAGGAGTGAATGGGAGTCAATTGGGCACTATAGGAAAAAAAACATAAGCATGCATTACAAATAGGAACTGTAACATTAGAAATATTTTTTTAGATTTAAGGTAACAAACCGGTCCTCTGTAATATCATACAGTGAGCGAAAATAGTATTTGATCCCCTGCTGATTTAGTACATTTGCCCACTGACAAAGAAATTATGAGTCTATAATTTTAATGGTAGGTTTATTTGAACAGTGAGAGACAGAATAACAAAAAAAAATCCAGAAACATGTCAAAAATATTATAAATTGATTTGCATTTTAATGAGTGAAATAAATATTTGATCCCTTCTCAATCAGAAAGATGTATGGCTCCCAGGTGTCTTTCAAAACAGGTAATGAGCTGAGATTAGGAGCACATTTTTAAAGGGAGTGCTCCTAATCTCATTTTATTTCCTATATAAATCGAGCTCTTTGGCATTAACTCAACTCAGCGTATTTGGAGGAGGAGGAATGCTGCCTACAACCCCAACAACAACATCCCCACAGGTGGAAACATTATGCTTTGGGGGTGTTTTTCTGCTAAGGAGACAGGACAACTTCACCGCATTAAAGGGACGATGGACGGGGCCATGTACCGTCATATCTTGGGTGAGAGCCTCCTTCCCTCAACCAGGGCATTGAAAATGGGTTGTGGATGGGTATTCCAGCATGACAATGACCCAAAACACATGGCCAAGGCAACAAATGAATGGCTCAAGAAGAAGCACATTAAGGTCCTGGAGTGGCCTAGCCAGCCTCCAGACCTTAATCCCATAGAAAATCTGTGGAGGGAGCTGAAGGTTCGAGTTGCCAAACATCACCCTCAAACCTTAATGACTTGGAGAAGATCTGCAATAAGGAGTGTGACAAAATCCCTCCTGAGATGTGTGCAAACCTGGTGGTCAACTACAAGAAACGTTTGACCTCTGATGCCAACAAGGGTTTTTCCACCAGGTACTAAGTCATGTTTTGCAGAGGGGTCGTATACTTATTTCCCTCATTAAAATGCAAACCAATTTATAACATTTTTGACATGCGGTTTTTAGGATTTTTTTGTTGTTATTCTGTCTCTCACCAAAAACCTTTCCCCCTCACTGTACACTTATGACCTCATGACACAGAATATAATTTTTAGTACAAACCCTAATTCTCACAGGGAGTCAAATGGCAGAAGATGATTGGAGCAATTTATGGCGCATCTACAACAACCTGACAGACTACATATTTGGATTAAAGAAAATGCCATGTGCTTTCCAAGAAGTATCTTCTAGTTTTAATACGTCTCATTAGAATTTTTGTATTAAGTTCTAAAATATGTTTCTAATTATTACTTGTGTATGTGTGCGTTTTTGTTGTGTTGTGTTCAGCTAAGTAACATTATCTAGGCTATCTAGCTGACTGTAATGATTCAAAGAATTCAAGAATTCAAGATTTAAACTTTCTCGCCCGTCCTTGACTTGTAATCCCCTTACACTTGGTTTAGACACAGTGCTATCTTTCCCTCCCTGGACTACCTCATACTACGTCGGTCTTCCCTCCCTGGACTACCTCATACTACGTCGGTCTTCCCTCCCTGGACTACCTCAGACTACGTCGGTCTTCCCTCCCTGGACTACCTCATACTACGTCGGTCTTCCCTCCCTGGACTACCTCATACTACGTCGGTCTTCCCTCCCTGGACTACCTCAGACTACATCAGTCTCATCCAGTGAAGGAAGACTAGGAGAAAAGTTATGTTATTGCTTAGAGGCAGGATTCTACATAGAGCCCCTTTAATTCGCAAGTTAATTAGTAATTGGTATTAAAGTTTTGATATGGTTCATCTTTTTTGTACCTTTTCAAAGCAATGGTGGAAATTCAACCAGAAAGCTGTTGGAATGCTGAATTTTTTTTCATTTCAAATGCGTGAAGATAAGGATGATGATTGGTTGTGAGGTCCTGTTGGGAGGAGCTAGAGCGTTCTACAAGTCTCTGTGACAAGCAACAGAAACAAAGGGCTTGAAGGCCACTGATTAGCTATTTCACAGTGGGAAAGCGTCAATCAGCCAATCACCTTCGGAAAATGAATATGGAATGATTGCTGTTCCAGAGATTCTGTAATCCAAGTTTGTGCAGCATTTAGCAATAGCATTAAGCTATTATGTACCCCAGCGGAACATTGTCAGTAGTAATTTAACATTTAAGAACTGTCTATTGGGTGGGAGAGTCCTTTATTTGTATGCCAAAATAGGTTAAAAAAATTATACATCACACAAAATAGTTTTGTCCAATGCAATGTGTTGACTATATATATTACTTGTGCAATAGCCATCTTACAATAAAAGACAGATAGCTTTAATATTATATAATAATATTGTGACTTTGAGCTCTTGAATGTACATTTGATTTCTGGGTTTAAATAAAGTATTTCAAATTTTTGTGAGAAATGATCTAGTCACCTGACTGTTGTGGGTTCTCCTGACCCAGCTGACACTGCCAGGGAGTGGCTGCTTTTCTACAGAACAGCTGCAGCCCAGAGCTTGGAGTGACGTCAGCAGACTGCCACCACATTCCGACTGCAACAAAGCTACACACACAAATATATACAATTTTATAAACTGCATAGTTATAATACTGAATGTTGGTTGGCTGAAAGCCATGGTACATATATGCAATAAGGCATGTGTGGTATATGGTCAATATACAATGACTTACAACTGTTCTTAAGCATGATGCATCACAGAGTCTCCAGAACTACTGAATATTTTGACTGTGTCTGCAGTAGATTTGCTCCTAGGAAATGGATGTTGAAACACGGCCCCTCGGCCCCCTCCACCCACCAGGAAACACGCCCCCCTCCACCCACCGGGAAACACGCCCCCCTCCACCCACCGGGAAACACGGCCCCCTCCACCCACCCGGAAACACGGCCCCCTCCACCCACCGGGAAACACGGCCCCCTC
>JACXGJ010011406.1:8615-19990 GCA_016801105.1 Esox niger | reverse complement strand
GGGTGGTGGGTAGTGTTGGGTGGTGGTATGTCTCGGGTTAAGGTAACGGGCGGCCGGAGAACTACGAAGCCTGGGCCATCAGCTTGACAGCCAACGCCGCGTTCTCTGTGAGCACAGTCATAGTTTCGGTTCCCCATTCGAAATGTTAATCAGTTTTAAAATGTCATAACTGACAGAGAAATGATCTCCAGCGCGGCGGAGACGACCGTTATCGGAGTTAAAGATGGGCCGGGATCCGAGAACAAATGGAACAGGTGCGCGCACACGCACTTCCCCTCTGTGCTGTCTGCTGTCAGAGCAGCATTACTAAGAATAGCCAGACCACGTTAATGAGCTTATAAATGAAACAGATTAGAACTATCCCCCTTTACTTGCCTTGCTCACATCCTTACCCAAGGTGACCTCAGCTCAGAAGCACCACGACTCAATTAAATACACAGCAAGATGTTAGCTCATGTTGTAATACGCCTCAGCTAGGTGAATCCAGGAATACCCCTTGGTTGTGTGAGCAAGCTGCAAGCTATCATGGTCTGAAATGTGATGTTCCTGGTAGGAAACGTCAGTGGGTGACGTCAACGTGAGAAGTACGCAGGTGCTTAAAAATGGAAGCCTCACGTGTTTCTACGTGTGTACTGTGTTGCTCATTTAAAATACCTAGCCTCCAGGGTCGTTGTGCATTCAAGCCACCTCTCCTCAGCCAGGCTTCGTCAACATTCTTCATTGATCATTTAAGAGGGTTCAGCTCAGTGGCCAAACACAGAAAGGTCAAGGGTAGGAAACGCTGTTTGTTTCAGTGTAAGGCAGTTAGACCTGCAGTTTTTGCCCAAGGCTGTCAGTCACACGGCAACGATCTCCTAACGCGCAACAACCACTGACTCTCAAATTTAGGCATTAGTGTTTGAATGAAGCCCGCTGCACTTTAAGCAAAACCATCCTCTATATTTCCCACTTTCCTGACAAATAAATCGTAAAAATGCCCCCCCCCCAAAATAAAATAAACAAAAACAGTGGATCAGTTAAAGGCTGTGGTATCAGAGAAGCTAATAATAAAAGCACCTAGTATTAGGAATGAACCCAGAGACCTTGGAGCCAGTGTCCAAGTTTCAATCCCATCCCATCCACAATGCCTGTGTTCACCAACCTGATGAAACAATGTGCCCCCACGTGATTCCCAACTTGGACTAGCGGGAGTTTTACTTTAAACACGTACTGGAGGCAGATCAGCTCTGAAGGTTGAAATGAATGTGATAGATTAACTCAATGGAGAGGTTAGGGCTTGCATTTCAAACAGCCTGACTCCTCTGAAAGGACTCTCGACAAGGGTTCGTGCTCGTCCGTATCCTAAACCCTAAACTTAAACTCTGCCCTCACAGTGTCTGGCTCTCCCCCATCACAAATCTCAGCCTTTAACTTAACCGGTTTAAATGTGAACATCAATTAAGTTACTTCAGAGTTAGGATGTACTTTTCCACTCTCTCCATTGAGTTACATGCATTTCTTCCTTCAGAGCAGATCTGTCTCCTGGATATACCTGAGTAAGAAAAGATCTCAACTCTGTCTTGCATGGATGTCTTTTTTCAACCATAAGCACGCTAGTCCCCGCTACATCATGGAGAACTATGAATGTGAAAAATTGAGAAATGTAAGGCCTAGTGTCTTTTCCCATTATATGGCCCAGTAAACCAATATCTAGATATTTTATCTCAAAACCCCACTGGTGAGCTCTCTGTTTCGACCTCACACGCAATACGTGAAAAGAAGGTAGTATTCCACACGAAAATGGTCATCTCATTTCAGTACTGTGTTACTCATTTAAAAAACCTAGCTATCAGGGTCGTTGTGCATTCAAGCCACCTCTCCTGAGCCAGGCTTCATCAACATTCCTCATTGATCATTTAAGAGGGTTCAGCTCAGTGGCCAAACACAGAAAGGTCAAGGGTAGGAAACGCTGTTTGTTTCAGTGTAAGCCAGTTAGACCTGCAGTTCATTTTCTTGCGGAGTAAATACAATTTAAGCTGTCAGGAAGATGCATGGGCTTTTTAGTGATCGATTCCTGTCCCTGTGAATAGATGTGATACATCAGTTTAACCGCAGAACTGTTACAGTTACTGCCAATGATTTATGGAATGCAGGGACTCATGGAAGGAATTGATTATAATCCACTCGATTAAATCAAGTAATAACAAATCATTCCCACAAAGAAAACCTGTGTAAAGGAATATTGGTTGAGAACTGAAGGGCTAGCTCGGTAAAGAACTTAAAGGCTTGAGCGAATGTTATAAAGTACACTGTAAAATAAGAAACGAGACATTTTTCGGACTTATTGTGTTGAGGCAGCCAAATACTGTAGCTAAGTACTCATTCTCAATCCATTACACAACAAGTGGAGCCACTAGATACCATAGCTAGTATCTCTAAAACCCTGCTTTTGTCTGATATTTGTCTTCTAGAAATGGGATTTTAAATGCACCACTAACCTTAACCACACAGTTATCCCCATGCCTCACCTTAACAATGAATTTGTTATTAACAACCTTTTGTACATTTTGACATTGTGGCTATGAAATTTGACTTTTTTGTATAACATTTCTTTTGGTGGGTATTGATGCAGTTGAAATAAGAGGAAAGAAGAAGCAAGGAGGGACAAGGAGAAAACAGAAAGAGAATAAAGCACAAGAGAGGAAAAGAGAGAAGAGTTAGAGTGTCGATGAACAAATACGTTATGACCTTCACTGGAAGTTTTATGGCTAGGTATTATGATGCAGTACCATAATGCTCTGAATATACTTAATGGATCTAAAAGCTCCAGCAAACCTGGACTTAAAGACTGAATGTAAATAATACTAAAGACATGAGTTCAGTATCCTAAAATGTGCTGTTCATATGTTGAAACAGAATAGTATGTCAAAATAAAGGTTTTAGCGAAAGTAGTATTGCTAAGCTCGACAAAGGGTTTTGGACTGCAGATAATCAACATCATCTGATGAGTGCCCGATTAATTATTCCCCCTCCATTTACGCTTTGATTTAGTCCAAATGCCATTTGATCAAGGTCAGCTGTATGGGTTAATTATCAAGTGATTCTGTAAACCAGGATGGCTGTGGCAAAACGAGACAGCTTTGCGACTTAACAAGCCTCGGTGGGGAACAGTGAAGCTCCAGACAGGAAAGAACTGTTCTGCGCTGTAACTGCCAGGTTCAACACAGCGTTTGGACAGCCGGGTTGTTTTACCGTTGCATCGTTCCTTTTTTTAAAGAGACACGTTTCGGTGAGTCATTGTGAGTGTTTTTCTCTTGCTCCATCAGCTGCCACCTGCTAATACCAGAAGCCTGAACACAGATTGTTTTTGTGCTTGTATAACAAAAAAACAGAGAGGTTTTTTTTCTGTAACGTGGTCAGACAAAAAAAAGGCAAATCAATTCTAATAGTACTTGTAGCGGTCTGAACCACTGACAGCAGACACACCAACTTTTGGTTGAATATTGTAAAGCCCACAGTTTGGGGGTGAAAGACAATGGAACTGCTGCTACAGGTCCTTTCGAAATTACCACAGTTGAAACATCTTGGGGAGAATAGTTCACGTATCTACACGGAGCAGTTTCATAGTGAAAAAGGGCTCTGCAACACAGAGGACTCCACGGAGATGGAACCAACTGCTCTGCTTTAGAAAAATGTTTCCAATCTTACAGCCTGAGAAACTGAAGCTGCTGTGTTTTCTGACAGTTATTTTATTTTCCTCTCTGCAGTCCCTATTTTCCTCTACTCTCTCTACTACCATCCATTCTCTCTCAGTCCGTTTTTTTGTCACTATCTCTCTGTCTACCTCTAGACGCCAGCCCTGGTGCGTAGGACAAAGGCCTTGCTTCTAACAAAATATATTGATTGCAGCCTTGGAGTCACGCAGCCTCAGTTTAAATGAACGTGCCTCGTGCCGTCATATCTTACCCCGCACCCTCTGTTATCCTCAGCACGCACGCTCGCGCTCCCGCGATCAACACGTTCATTCAAAATCCAAAATGTATCAGAATCTGGGGGATGGAAAGATAAATGTCTATTTACCCCATGTCTGTGAAACTTAACGCTAAATCATAAATAACACGTAGAGGCTCTTGGTCACAATCAGTGGTATTCCCTTTCCGTCAAAAAACAGAACTTCAAATAGAAATTCTGAATCGTCTTAATTGAGAAGGATTGCACTGAATTGGAATTTAGTGTGTTTCCTTGATTGACTGGAAACGTACAGTTTAAGGGCTAGGGTAGGTTCACATTTAGATATGTATTGCTACTTGTAAAGTGAAAGGTGTAAGTCCAGATAAGTAGTCTTTATCAACATCACAATACAATTCAGTGTATGTGTGTGAACCAAAAACTGTACAGCAGGCCCTGGATCGCCCATTAAAGATGTAATTTGCAATTTCTGACTGCTTGTTGTAAAAGTGGCACTGCTGATCCATAAGGTCCCTGTTAAAGCATTAAAACTGTCTCCAACATTTCAATGATGCCTGTGTTTGTATAATTAAAAAGGAAATCCAACAAATAAAAGACCAGATGGTTGTAGTCATGATAGAGACAGCAGCCTTACACTGTGCATTGTTTTTGGTCATGTCTTGTTCCAACAGGTCCTTTGCCTAGTCATTGCGCTCTGATGCATTGCTCGACTAACTAGACAGGATGACCTCCTGCAGCTCTACAGGTAGGTGGTAGCTTGGTATGTGATTGTAGTGGCTAAAACCCAAAGGGACCCTATTCACTCCATATAAATATATACACTATTTTTCAAAAGTTTGGGGTCACTTAGAAATGTCCTTGTTTTCAAAAGAAAAGGCTAATTTACGTACATTAAAATAACATCAAGCCAATCAGGAATACAGTCTGGACATTGTTAATGTTGTAAATGATTTGTAGCGGAAAACTATTGTGTTAGCACAGCTGAAAACTATTGTGTTAGCACAGCTGAAAACTATTGTGGGTTCAATTAAAGAATCAAATTGGTCAGAAACAAAGTACATTCTTCTGAAACAATTTTTTTCAGAGAAATGAAGGCTATTCCTTGCGAGACATTGCCAAGAAACTGAATATCTCATACAACACTGTATGCTACTCCCTTCACAGAACAGCACAAACTGGCTCTTACCAGAATAAAAAGAGGATTAGGAGGGACCGGTGCACAACTGAGCAAGAGGATAAACTTATTAGTGTCTAGTTTGAGAAACCAACTCACCTCAACCCAAAGCACAGCTCCAAAGTATGCAAGAACTAGTTAGGGAAGAAGCAGTCAGCTGGTATTCTGTCTATAATGGAGTGGCCAGAGAGTCACAGGATATCAACCATTTTGATGTGTTGTGGGAGCAGCTTGACTGTATGGTCTGTAAGCAGTACCATCAAGCCAATCCAACTAGTGGTAAGAACTTCAGGAAACAAGGTGAAATCTCTTCAGATTACCTTAACAAACTGACATCTAGAATGTCAAAGGTCTGCAAGGCTGTAATTGATGCAAATGGAAGATTCTTTGAGAAAGCAAAGTTTGAAAGACACAATTATAATTAAAAATCATTAGTTCTGACCTTGTCAATGGCTATGTTTCCAAAAAATGTTGGTATATTTCCTATTCAACTTAATTTAATGTATATTTTCATGGAAAACAAGGACATTTCTGAATGACCTCAAACTTTTAAACGGTAGCGTATATATACTTATAAAATGTATACCCCTTTCTCTCTTCCCTATCTTCAGCATATCCAATTGTATCTAAGGGCATTGTCTCATCACAACAACTCCCAACGGATTCGGGAGCGAGTTGAACACAGAGGCAAGTTTTCCTCATAGGAATCCTCGCCGAGCCATTCTGCTTTATTCCACACTGCACGTCCAACCAGGAAGTAATGTGGGTAAATGCGCGTGAGGGAACGCTCACTCATCTGACGACCTCAATTTGCTTCGCAAGGGAGTCTCTAGAGCGCCGCGATCCACCGTATATTCCTCCTGACGACGCCTCTCTGCTTCCCGGCCGTTGCTGGTGTTTCGCCCCCTGGGGTTTACCGATCAGCTACAACTCTTGTGGGATAACTTTCCAAACTCCGATATGCGTGGAGAGATGTCTACGCTAGATCTGTGCCAGCGCATTCGTTTCAAATCCACCGTGGCGACAGCGATGACATATGAACTGGCTGATCGCCAAACCCACTAGTTTCAAGCGCCGACCCGCACCCGAATACACAGATACATATATATATATATATATCCACGCTTCCTCTCGGCAGGCGACCGTATCCTCTGGTCCACTGCCGTATTAAAAAACAGAAGCAATGTTCAAGGTCCCGACGGGCCAGAGCGACCCAGCCGTTCATAAACAGAAAACCCAGGATCCCCGGCCTCCACTCCCTCGCCAAGATTCACATCAATCACGTTTAAGGGGTCTGGTCTTTGAGAGGGGCCCTTTCTTTCTGAGAAACACGGTGCGACGGCTTGTTCACAGCTCAAAATCGCTGACCAGAATAATTGCTGTGAATCCCGGAAGCTGCGCGTATCTCTGGGATGGAAATGACTTTGGGATCACATCTCCGTGCCCCGCTTTCGACTGCTTTTTGTCGCCCCCCCCCCATCTTTTCCTCTGTTTTCTAACTGTCTTTATAAATCTCTGTGGATGCATCCGCAGGCTTTTGCCGTGCTTCAATCCCCAGACTGTTCCCTGTGTTGAGACGGCGGGTGGGCTGGGGGGGCAGGAAAGGAGGGAAGATAAAGTAGAACAAGTGACTTTCCTCTCCCTCGGCTTCTGTTCACAGCACCGTATTGCAAACTGCCAGTGAAGGTTCAGACCCCATAACTGATTATAAAAACAAGCCTATCACTGAACCACCCCCAACCTTAAGAGTTCAGTCACAGTTAGTCAGGTTTTGATCCAGCCAAAACCCCCAAGTATTGTGACCATGTTATTCACTTTCTTTCAGGACACATCAAATGTCATTCGGAGCAAATGCAACCGATAATATAGAGCCTTTTTCTACACCGTCAACGTCGGTGACAGATAGGTGGCCACCTACACATCCAGATGGCTTCGGATGTGGGCTGCTGTAAAGTAAAGACTGCATTTGGATCCACAAACAGCTGCTGACTTTGTCACAACAGCAGAACACAACAGTGTCCGTGGGAGGGAAGACTGGTGACACCTCCATTCCTCATACCCCAGCCGGCATGGGACACTAAGCACTTTTCAACCAAGAAACCTGCTACGCTCTGCTGTTTGGCTCACAGGGGAGTGATTTCTCATCTTGCCATACTGTCAGACCCAGAGCTACCATGCCAACATCATCATCCCAGAAGCCAATGAAGACAAAACGTGCTCCGGGTCGACTAGAAATTATTCTAACGTTGCTCCATAGTCAGTCAATATCTTACTTTCCCGCAGCTCATTAAGGCGCTGAAACATACGGCAAATTATATTTCCATTCGACTAGCTGACGTCAGGTGCAATTATAATGTTATTATACCGCGTAACACTGTGTCCTTTCAAAAAATGCAGGTACGTGATTGATTGCGTGATCTGCCTGGGGATATCACTGTCTCACGCATTCCTTCACTTCGTCTTTCTTGAAGAATGACAAACATTAGGGGAGCAACGACGGTAGAAGCGTAATTGCAACAATGTTCCCTATTCTGGCTTTACCGCAGAGCCGAGCGAGATATCCCCAGAGGACGGCCCGCGCTCTCGCCTGCTACAGTCCGTGTGGCCGTGTAGTAGTGAGTAGGGCAGCCCCACGCCTCTCCGAGGCCACGGTAATGAGCCATTAGCACAGTCACAGGAACACACGCGTACACTGGGGCTCGGAGACACTCGTAACTGCAGCCTTGCGCGGCTCAGATGAGCTGCAGTGAAACTGAATAATTAAAAACTGCAGCAGTCAGGCGGTAGCTCATCTTGGGTTGAAGAACGCAGCAACACAGGAATGCAGGCAGGTACGCAGGCAGCGGGTGTAACAGAACGCACTGCAGTCAACCGGAGAGTGCTTCTCAATCATAGGTCCCGCCAAGTCCATTGCATAAAGTACATTTGTTTTGTCCAGGACTCGGGTTTATCTGTGTTGGCATAACCGTTGCACAGTGTTCATTAATACGACATGATACAGCTGCTAGATGGCATCTCGAAATCAATGGCAGATGTTATGATAATGTGTATCTTTGCCTCTCTGGGATAGATTGCAATAGGGCTCGCACATTCTCAGTGGTGAACCATTTACTCAAATAAACATTACAAAATGTTGGAAAAAAACAATATTAAGTAATAAATACTTTTACAAAACAAATATATATTTTCTTCCTATGAAAAAAGTGATTGCTATTTAGTAACCTTTCATTATTTGGAAGCACACCCACCAAAAACTTTGTTGAAATCTTTCCTAATCTTACAAAGAGGGGGTGAACACTTATAGGTCGGCTTGATCTAAAGAAAATGACATTTTAGTTTTTTAAATAACTCCTAACCTGGAGCAACACTGAAGGAACCGAAAAATAAAATGGGTTCCTTTAACACACAGGATCAATTTGTGTTAAAATGCCTTAATGAAGGGCACAACAACAGATTGTTCCTCAGGTTGGGTTGGGTATTCAAACCTGCCACCAAAGAGTTAATGGCTCCAACTCTCTAACCACTAAGCTATCTGCCTCCCCTTATGGATTTTACTGTACGTTCGCTTCACCCTGTCAACAATCTCCTGGATTTTGTCCGATCAATAAGAATGCACTTTGTCTATCAGGGCACTGGATGATCTAGTCAATATCTTTAATCAGGGAAATCTACCCTGAAAATATCACCATCGGCCTGTTAGCAACCTGTCGTCTTCCTGTTGTTCACGACTTCCCTGTGTTTCTCCGTGGTCAGAGAACGAGTTGCCATGACTACCTCGTCACAGGATGATGTGGCTAATGAAAGCTGTTATCCTGTAGCTGCAGTTCGTGATGAGTGCAAGGCCACTGATCTAATCCACACTTCAACATTCCACAGACATTTCACTGTTCCCATTTTCATTCATCAAACCATGCGCAACTGCCTGGTATTGTTATGCCCCAAGTTAAAAAGACTCAATTCCAGTATTTTTCACAAAAATCTCATGAATTTCTTTGGTCAGAAATCTTTGTCAAAAGAGGAAATGAACCGGAGATGTCTAGTAATCTGACCAGGAAGCGGCGGTGTACTCACCGCTGTAGGTGATGATCCTGATGGTGGAGTCCCCCTCTCCGAAGCGCGTTATGGGAGTGAGGCGGACCTCGTAGGCCTCCGGCTTGATGAGCTCTGTCAGGTTGTGCGTGATCAGTTCTCCTTTGGTGATGGTTCCCTCCACTGGGATCTCCTGCTCCCACCATCGCTGGAGCCCCGTCTGAATGGAAAGAACCAGGACACGTGACCACAGAGCTGGAGTTATAGAAATGGACACGCGGGCCAGTGCGCGTACACACACAAACACGCAAACACACACACACACACCCACACACACACACACAAACACACATTCAAGAAGTAAACAGCACAATAGTGAGAGTCCCACATTCTGGAGATTCCAACCAACACTGCTGTCATGAATAGAAGAGAAGAGTGAGTCAATAAACGGGATTGATTCTTGTCTAATGTAGCCTAAAGAGATGGAGTAACCACAAACTGTCGAAAAGGAGGTATGCTTCACCAAAGCTTGGAAACATCATGAATGACGTCTACAAAGCTCCACAAGAACATCAAACACCCACCGCAAAGCAGTAGCGAAGCTAACCAAGCTACATCACAAAACTGTCCTCTTTCGTCTCATCTTTATCGACAACCTCTCATCATACATATAGATATTCATCTTTGAAGTTTCCCTCTAAACCAGTAGTCCAATGTTTCTCTACCTATCGGATCAGACAGAACGGGCCCCTGCCTTCAAAGACTCTCAAACAGTAAACAGTTTTTTCCATTACACCTGTCTGTCTCTGTCCCTTGAGTCTGTATTCGGGTGATGATTTAATTTCAGGTGTGTGTAAACAACCCCGCTATTTATGCCTGGTGGTGAGACTACGCCAGTGTGACTTTGAGCCGGTGTAGAATTCAGAACAGCAAGAGATGGCAAGATCCTGCCTTCATTGGAAACCATGAAAAGGGGCTTGAACAACAGATGACAAGGGAAAAAGGGGGTGCATTTCCTCCCAGAGGATCAGTTAGCATAGCAGAGATGTGGAAAAGAGAACGCTAACGACTTCGGCATCACAATTAGCCTCCATATGGCCGCGTGAATGACTGCTGCCGGGATAGAAAGAAAAGAAAGAGGAGACACAGACGTCATGGAGGAGTGTGTGTGCGTTTGTTGTGTTTGCTCGTCTGCATGAGTTTGGTAGGGCAGAGACAATTAAGCAATTAACCAGTGTGTGCTCCCTAACTACCAAATAACAGCTAGGTTCTCAGGTAAACAGCTCTCTTTTTGTCTGTTATTCTTAATTGTTGGGGCAAGCGTTTTAATTCGCGCACTACCACAAAATACAACAGGCACCACTGCCTATTGATATGAATGAAAGGTCTTCAGTGATGAAGCTGAAATAAAGTGCGTGTCTGCGAGTTAATATGTGTGTGCGTGCTTTTGATTGTGTGTGCTGTGCGAGAGTGTGCAGAAATGCGTGCGTCCATCCGTGGGTGCGTGTGTGTGTAAATAATCAAGTGTGTACACTGATGCTCGGAGCAGATGGAGGCCTTAAATTACAATCTTGGCTCCAGGACCACTCTGCCTCAAACTCTGACTCAACAAATGGAAGTTGATGACTCCATCTTTCCTGCATCAGGAAACCGAATTGTCTTTTAAATACTTAATTAAATCAAACCCTAATTGCTCATTGCAGAAGCTTTTTACTGTTTCAATGGGATTTACAACAGTGCATGTCCCTGTTCCACTTCTTTGGGTTTGGTGCTTCTGTTTTATTCTCCCATTATTGTTAATTTGACTCGTGGCCACTTGATGCAATTATTTTTTTCTGTATATATCTCTCTACCTTTCACTTTGTTTCTTCACAGGGAGGAAGACTGAAAAAGTGCCATATCTCATTTAATTGAACTTGACTGTAGCAACAGTTTGTGAAATTTTGACTGTACCTTTAGGAACCAGGGAAGTTGATCAAAGAGAAAGGAGCAGAGTAAAGCGTAGGACTAATCAAAGTGGCAACATTAGGAGGGAGATAGGGAGTGGAGGGAGGGAGGGAGGGAGAGAGGGGAGGGAGGGATGGAAAGAGAATGATATGAATAAAAGACAACAACAATAAAATGAGCAGTGATTAGTTAGTTGCTGCCGGTTCTCATGAAAAGAATGATCCTGACTAAATACAGGTTAGTCAAACAATACAGATTCAATTAAGGAACGTTTGAC
>JACXGJ010011405.1:15000-19924 GCA_016801105.1 Esox niger | reverse complement strand
AGGAGAGAGGAGAGGAATGGAGGAGAGTAGGGGAGAGGAGAGTAGGAGAGAGGAGGGGAATGGAGGAGAGTAGGGGAGAGGAGAGTAGGAGAGAAGAAGAGGAGGGGAGATTAAGTGTGAGGAGACAAGAGAAATGGAGAGGAGAATATAGAAGAGGAGTAGAGAGGAGGAGTGAGGTGATTAGGGGAGAGGAGAATATAGGAGAGAAGAAGAGAGGAGGGGATAGGAGAAGAGAGGGTCTGTGACCACAAATGGAAAGGGCAGAGGCCAGCTGGCACTGGCTGATGTCAGCTCTATTTTCAGCATGTGTGTTAGTGTGTGTGCCTGTGTGTGTGTGTATATTTATGTGGCTGGGTATGTTCATGCGTGCATGACTGGTTTCAATTACTCTATGAACTTTGACCTTGTGTAACTAAGGAGGTGAAGGAGCTACTAAGAGAGAGGAGATGAGAGATAATGTAGGTAGAGAGACACATTGCCAAAGATTTATTCCCTTCTGCACTAGTACACACATACACACTACAGTTCAAAAGTTTTGGGTCACAGAAATGTCCTTGTTTTCCATAAAAGCATACATGAAATTAGTATGTATAGGAAAAAAGGTAATTGACAAAGTTAGAAATAATGATTTTCAATTGAAATATTAAGTGTGTCATACTTGGCTTTCATCAAATAATCTTCAATTTGCTGCAATTACAGCCTTGCAGTACTTTTGGCATTCTAGTTGTCAGTTTGTTGACGTAATCAGAAGAGATTTCACCCCATGCTTCCTGAAGCACCTCCATCACGTTGGATTGGCTTGATGGGCACTTCTTACAGTCAAGCTGCTCCCACAACAGCTCAATAAGGTCTAGATCCGGTGACTGTGCTGGCCACGCCATTGTAGACAGAATACCAGCCTCTTCCCTAAATAGTTATAGTATAGTTTGGAGCTGTGCTTTGGGTCATTGTCCTGTTGTAAGAGGAAACTGGCTCCAATCAAGATACAGCATGGCGATGCAAAATGGAGGGATAAATGTCCTTCTCCAAGATCCCTTTCACATTGTACAAATCTCCAACTTCATCAGCAACAAAGCACCCACAGACCATAACATTGCCTCCACCATGCTTGACAGATGGTGTCAAGCACACCATGCTTGACAGATGGTGTCAAGCACTCCTACAGCATCTTTTAATTTGGTCTGCGTCCCATAAATGTTCTTTTTTGTGATCCTCAAACACCTCAAACTGTTCTGTGAAGAGAGTAGTATGCAACGTTGTACGAGATCTTCTGTTTCTTGGCAATTACTCACATGGAATAGCCTTCATTTCTCAGAACAAGAACAGACGGATGACTTTCAGAAGAAAGTTATTTATTTCTGGCCATTTTGAGCTTGTACTTAAACCCACAATTCCTGCTGCTTCAGATACTGAACTAGTCCAAGGAAAGCCAGTTTTATTGCTTAAAGGATTTTATTATTGCAAATGGATTTTAAAATGAATTAGCAAACACAATGTGCCACTGGAACACAGGAATGGGCCTTTGTATGTCTATGTTCTGTAGATATTACTTTAAATATCTAAAATATACAGTCTACACTGTATTTCTGATAAATGATATGTTATTTTGGCCTAAATAACTTAATTTAGAAAACAAGGACATTTCTAAGTGACCCCAAACTTTAGAATGGTGTACACACTTCCTCTCCCTCTCTCTCTCTCTCTCTCTCTCTCTCTCTCTCTCTCTCTCTCACAAACACACACACACACACTCACACATATACACACACACACACACACAATATTGCTCATAATGAGAAGCTTGGGTACAAGATGGCCGCTCTCCAGGGAAAAGAGCTGAATCGGCGAGGTGCTGGGTGTATGAAACACCCGCCCAACACACACACACACAAACACACACACACATACACACACACACACACACACAAGAGCTGCACAGTGTATGAGAAGAGTTGAACACACAGCAAGATATGTCCTTGCAGGTTAATGACACACACACACACACACACACACAACACAAATAACCACAAAAATGCAGACAGAACATGTACACAGTGCCAGGACACAGCCATTAAGTGGTGTTGTAAGGGGAAAGGGGGAAGGGAGCTCTGGCTATTATTCACTCAGCCTCCAAGCTTTCCACCAATAGGATTTTTTAAAGACAATCAACCAAGAATATACTGGATTGGTGCATATATTATAATATTGCAATATATAATACAAAAACAATTTAGCAATATAAATATACACACAAAATACAAAACATCTGAACATATCGATCAATATAAAGGTCCTGTAAATAAATGTCCAATATAAATCACCTCTCCACTGATATAGCCAAATGCATCACTGCTAACATCAGAAGTCACCTAGTTGCTATGGGCTACTAGCCACCCAACAGTCAATCCAACACAGCTGATATTTCAGTGCATCATTCAACATAGAAAAATTCAAACATAGCATATAAAAATGCTACCCTTTGCGACTCCAACAAGTACTAAATATATTCAACAACTAATGTTTCTTTTATTGGAGCGGACTGTTTTAACTGAAGTTTGGGAAATTCAAGAAAACATCAAAGATTGTCAGTCAATAATTTTGTATTATCTTCTGTGGGGAAAAAAACATAAATGTTGATAAATACAAAAAATATGTGGTTTAGGTTGGGAAAGGAAAAAAGTTGAGGGGTTTCGACAACTTCCACCTGGTGATATCATCAAGCAGTCCAAAATTCCATGCCCCCAAAAAGTCAGACACTTTGTTCAAATAACACTTAGATTAAAAGTGCATCATCACAATATTCATAGTATTATTGCAACCTAATAGTGTGGAATAAATACATATGTATAAAACTCTGGAACAAGATGTTTTTGTGTGCCCTGGGACCTTACCAACATGAAACAGAACCAAACAAACAGTTCTAAACCACTGAAGAACATTTCAAACACCATGCACATCAGATAACAACATTAGTAAATTAAGACACATCTTGGGATCCTTACCCTTTTCCTAGGGGGTCCCTTGTCCTGTGCTGCACGGCCCCCCAGACGGCCCCCTCGCCCCTCCCCTGAATGGGGCCTGATGGTCATCCGTATCTCTGGAGGACAGATGTAGTTCTCCAGACTCTTGGGGGGCTTTTTGGTGCGTTTCGTGGTCTGGATCTTCAGCTTCAGACTTCCTTCCTGGAAGCTGGCTTCTTTAATGGAGAACTCCTGCTCCTCTAGCCCTTCCCCTTCCCCCTGGGACCCCCAGCGCTCTCCCATCACATCACCAATGACATCATCACTCCGCGGCGCTGGGACTTGCTCATCCTCTTCAGGCTCAGCCCTTCCACCTCCTAACTCTACCTCCTTGGGTCGGGCTGAGCCAACCAGATCCCTTGGCTCCATCCACACTTCCGCCAGAACCAGTCAGGATCCAGAGAGCAGGGTTAGCCAGCCAATAGGTTTGCAGAGGGTGGCTGTCCGTCCAAGTGGGTTGCCTTGAAAATTATAGCTACTGCGTCTGGATTGGTTGTCCCACAGGAACACAGGTAATCCAATAGGGCCAAACTAGAATGGAAAGAAAAGGTACATTACAATATGAAAGGTTCAAGCAACATCTTACATTTTTGTAGTAACACTTACTGCAACATTACATTCTATAACTATTCACACCTTTGTTAAAGATGTGCAAAAAAGTCTATGATAAAATTCCATCTGGGCAAGTTTATTCCCCTCACCTAAACATATTGAAAATCTGTGGGGTGAGCTGAAGATGAGAGTCTACAAGTAAGTACCAAGGACTGAAGAATCTGTAATGTAAATGGTCTCAGGTCCCTTGCTATCTGATCTCTCACTTCACCAAGCATTATAGGAATAGACCCAGTGCTGTTATAGGCAAGGTCAGCGTACACAAACACTAAAAGAAATAGAGCCAATAATTATGACGCATTTAAAGAAAAAATATTTGATGATTAACAATAGATTTTTTTCCCTTAACAATTGTTGCTCAATTAAAGCTTAGATTTGTCATATTTTGACGGTAAGATCAAGCTGATATACAAACATTCTTTATAGCCTTTTTTGCAATTTTTACCTAGGGTGAAAATAATCAGAGGGCACTGAATGTTGTAAATTATACAGAAACTCAATACATCATAAACAAGGCAATACTAAACACCGCCATGCTGGGCCAATCAATGTGATTTTGTAAATACCGGTTCTCTGTGAAAAGAAACATAATTCACACTGTTGTCAAAATATTGCCAGTGGTATCTGAGATATCGCATGAGATAGTGATACATACACCCTCAAGCATGTGTACCAAATGTCATCACTTTGAGTGAAACAGATTAAAAGATACAAACATAAGCAGTTAAATTGGCATTGAGTAGTCCCTATGTATGTCCTTGCACGTGTTGTATCTTGACAGGGTTAGCATACACACACACACATTTGCATGTGCACACACACACACACACACACACACACACACACACACACACACTTTTAACTGTTGTGAGACACCAGTGTCTCTCAGCCTCTCAAAGTGTTGTAGAAGCAGGAACACCATACACATTTATGTAACAATGTATAACAACCCAAATACACACTTTCTCTGTCCCTTCTCTCACAATGTAAAATGGAGACATTCCTCTCCAGCTCTCTGAAAGGAGTTTGAAGCTAGCCTGAGGACACAAAACCAAATACTGCAGATTGAGAAGAAAAAGCGTTCCGCTCTCATTTTATTTTCTATTTTAGCAGAGGGAAGGGGGGTAGTGAAAGAGAGAGGCAGAAAGAGAGCCGGTGGTAGAAAGAAGGAGCGGGAGACTGAGATAGAAGGAATGAGGGAGAGGGATAGAGAGAAGAAGGAGAGCACAAGGGAGAAGGAGAGGGCGAGGAGGAATCTAAATTCTTTCTCCAGATGTGGTTTACGAGCTGGT
>JACXGJ010011405.1:0-12500 GCA_016801105.1 Esox niger | reverse complement strand
CTGCTTTCCTGGCTTTCTCCGCCAGTGTTTGGATAGCAACGTTGATGTCAAGACCACAGTACGAGATAATTGGCGACGTGGTCAGTTTTGACCTCTTCTAGGGTGAAGTGGTATTTATTTCTTTGGGATCTGTCTTTATTTTGGAAAATCGTCATTTTGGTTATGCTCATGTTCACTGTCAGTGGCCAGATTTGGCAGTAGACATTGACAGGCTATCCCACCCCTAGTTCAGTTGGAGACAACCAGACCGGGTCTACTGCATTGAAAACCTGATTCTTTTGTTGTCTAGAAGGAACCCAGAGGGCAGGAGATTCCTACAACTCTTCTATGTGAATATAGAAAATGTAACCCTCATATTACTGACCCTTTGCCCTTGTGTTAAAGATGATTTGCCCTCTTTATTTTTTTCTCTCCTTCTCCATCACATCCCTCCGTCCATATCTATCATTCCGTCTAACACACTTTTTCACTCTCTCCCTCTATTCCTCTCTCAACCTCATGTTTCCCTCATCTCCATATCTCCCACTGTCTCAGTCTCTCTCCATCTCTACATCAACAACACACTTTCACGTTGACAGGGCTGAATTCATGGGGGATGAGCGATTCAAGTTCCACATCACCAACGAACTAAGATGGTCCACACACACTCACAAACCTCCCCTTATCATCACCAACAAACCAAGCAGTGGTGGGGAGCAAACGGCAGAGCCACTTCCCCCTTAGGAGGCTATAAAGATTTGGCATGGTCCACCAGGTTCTCACATAGTCCTACAGCAGCCCCATCGAGAGCATCTTGCCAGGCTGCATCACCTCTTGGTCTGGCTACTGCACTGCTGTCAACCGCAAGGCACCAGAGGATGGTGTGGATGGACAAGCTCATCGCCGGGGCTGAGCTGCCCATCCCCCCAGACTTCTACAGCAGATATTGTAATTGAATGAGACATTGTGTATGAATCCCTCGTGTGAAAGAGATATTTTGTTATGTTACTTTTAAGTTTATACTGACTTTTAGTGATAAAGCATCATCCAGACAGTAGTTTTGGTCGAAGCTCCATTTCAGAGATGACATGATGTCTAGTTGCTCGGGCCACATTCTACAGTTTTCCGACATAGCTAAATTAATACAATTATTCCTTTAGTACTTACTATATATTATTATGGTTTTATGCTATATATTAAATACTTTTATATTTGTTCTTAAATTAGATTTCGGGACGGGGTGGCCAGTATATAAATATTTCACTGTTAGTTGACATCTGCTGATAATAGTTCAAAAGTTGATTTGAACAGGGACTTATTTAGACCTGGGACACCAGGTGGGTACAGAAAACCAGCAGGCTCCGGGCCTGGTAGGTTAAGATTTGAATAGCCAGTGTCCTTATTAAAAACATTCTGTACACACAACCTGTATACATGTACATATGCACACACACAACACACACACACACACACAAAAAACAAACAACACAGATGCACACACACAACAATGACACACGCACACACACACACAACAACACACACAATACAGACACACACACACACACAACCATGCAGACAACACAGACACACACAACACAGAAACACACACATAACAACACACACAACACAGACACAGACACACACACACACACAACAACAACACACACAACACAGACACACACAACCATGCAGACAGCACAGACACATATAACACAGAAATGCACACACAGACACACACTGCATAATGAATGCATACTTTTATAAGCTTGCCTTGCTATTTATTAAAGATTAATTCAATCACAGTCATTGTTCCTTATTGTAGAAACATAGCTAATGCAAATATAAGAGGATATATTTTTCAATATAAAGAAACCTAACTATTTTCTTCCTTATTGTGTAAGTTAGGACAATAGAAGTACCTGTGTGCTATGTGGTCAGTGTATATGTAAAAATATTATTAATTCACCCCATAACACAAGAACCTTTTCTGAAAATTTTCTGTTAGTAAAACAACTTTTGTGCCACTATGTAACTTCAATGTAGTGTGTCAGTAAAATAATGCAACACAGTATATCTCTATATTCAGGAAACTGGGGATATTAGCATTACACCATATCTACTCAATACTGAACCAAAGCCTGGGACGCATTCCTAACTGTTAAAGTACTTACCTTTTCACCTAGTGGCCGGTTGTCAAACCACATATAGACATTTTCCCCACCTGGACAAACGTCTAATATAGCTGTAAATCTGGGATGAAGTGCCTGAACACAGCCAGTTTGGCTGTGGTTGCATAATGCCCCTGATAGAGTCATAAACACACAGACACACAGACAGACACACATAACATAGAGTAACACAAAGTAGTTCCTGATGTTGTAGCAATCTGAGTTATTGCTGTATGTGTGTGTGTGTGTGTGTGTGTGTGTGTGTACATGTGTGCGGTGTGCGTGCGCCAAAGGTTGTGCGTGTAAGTACATGTGGCATGGCTAACTCCGCCACTCCGATCACAGAAACAAAGGACATCCAGACAGGTCCTCAACATGCCTACTGCCTCTGAGGCTCTGAACTAATCTGCTGTAGGAGCCTGGATGCAAGTGGCTGTAGAACTGCGGAATGTTAAAGCATTTCAAACACAGTCAGAGACACAAAATGGCTGTCAGTGAAAACACCTAACCCTCTGCCTCACCCCCCTTGTGTCCCCTCTCCTCCCACCCTGCTCCACTCTGTCTGCCAAAAGGTGTTCCTGTAGTGATCTTTTTCTGCCAACAGTTAGATTATTCCTTGGATCTCTTGTTGCCCCCCTGACCAGCTTTTTCTGTTCCCTCACCTCTTTCTGACTGTTACCTCCCTCTCTCTCTGTTATTCCTCTCCCCCTTTCTCCAGTCTTGGCTGGGTTCAGTGTTACCCATAGCGGAGACAGGGGGACAGGGGAGATCTGACCACAGTAAAACCCTCCCATTTTCCTCTGTGCAGGGTTTTACATATCTTCAGAAGTAGAGGACACAAGCCTATCCACAGTACTTATACACTGGAAGACCAGACTCTGGATCTGATACCGACTGAAAGACCAGTCTCTGGGTCTACGAATGACTGAAAGACCAGTCTCTGGGTCTACTAATGACTGAAAGACCAGTCTCTGGGTCTACTAATGACTGAAAGACCAGTCTCTGGGTCTACTAATGACTGAAAGACCAGTCTCTGGGTCTACTAATGACTGAAAGACCAGACGCTGGGTCCGCTTACAACTTAAAGACCAGTCACTGGGTCTGCTTACAACTTAAAGACCAGTCTCTGGGTCTGATCACGACTGAAATACCAGTCTCTCGGTCTGATCACGACTGAAAGACCAATCTCTGGGTTTGCTTACAACTGACAGACCAGTCACAGGGTCTGCTTACAACTGAAAGACCAGTCTCTGGGTCTACTAATGACTGAAAGACCAGTCGCTGGGTCTACTAAAGACTGAAAGACCAGTCGCTGGGTCTACTAATGACTGAAAGACCAGTTGCTGGGTCCGCTTTCAACTTAAAGTCACTGGGTCTGATAAAGATTAAAAGACCGGTCTCTGGGTCTGCTAATGACTGAAAGACTAGTCTCTGGGTCTGGTAATGACAGAAAGACCAGTCTCCACATCTGCTCAAGCGTGAAAGACCCGGCAATGGATCAGCACCTGACTGAAAGACTAGTTTCTATGTGTTGCACATTGCCTTTAATAAAGAGTGTGATCAACCTTAGCAATGTTCGCATATAAGAGGGATTACCCATGAGTTGCTGTGTTCCGTCCAAACCTTGTTGTAGGAACAGTGTCTCTAGGTGCGCAAATGACTGCAACTCTGGCCATGACCTGCCTACATCATGGGTTTGGAATTTGATCTAAGACTCCAAACTGAATTCAAATCTAGAAAGCCTCGGTTCATGTGGTACTATGAGACTACCATCCAGTATGTTTCCAGTTGCCATGACAACAGAAGCCCCACACAGACCATCTCCATTTCTTAGTGTCTCAATCCGCTAGCCTGCTACTTGTCATTATCCCACTACACCACTCAGAAATCCTCAACACTGTAGCCGTGATGTCCAGTTATACTTTATCTGCCCAAGACACAACAGACAGATACTGAATAGTATAGAACTCACACAGTGTTTAAAGAGGCCAATGGGCATGTCCTGACCTGTAACAGGTTTCTTGAAGGTATATCAATGCATCAACCTGCCATTTCAGTCAATGGGTTCCTATTTTGACCTATGGTTAGTTGAGGGGTTTCAAAGGAACTATTTTTCAACATACCAAAGGGTTCCTAGAGGCAGATTGTTTAAGCTGAATGAGGTTTTTGGTTTTTATATGGGATTGTTAGAAACAATTACCCATGAGTACTATTTTAATAGCAATATTGAGTAATTAAACACTGGCAGTCATTGTTTCATTTCACAATTATGACTCAGTCAGAAACGTTTATTGTACTGTAATAATGTTTGTGTTTATGTTGATAATTACTAGGTGTCGTTGGACGGAAACATGGTCGCTACCAAGCCACAGAATTTTCAACCTTGCATACACTCCTAAATGTCAGGGCTGACTTGTCTTGTCGCGCTCTAGTGACTCATGAATTGGATATCATGAAATTGAGATGGGAGAAAATGCTGGGTTGTTTGGAGGACCCATCTGCTGGGTTGCAGGCACTGGGTCACTTAATTAGCTTGTTTTCTTAAAAAGACCAGAGCCATGGCTAAGTAGGAACAGGGTTTTCAAATAGTTCTTTTTGGCTCCACATGAGAGTACACGCAACTTCTGTTAATCATTTATATTCTGCCTATGTAAATCTTAATGCTGGAAAAGTAACCACTGTATTAATGTAGAATCAGCTGGGTTCATGTTGTGTGTGGACAAATATTCAAATAATATTGTAGAGGAAAATGTCAATATAATGAATATAACCACAATTACCCTCATGGATGGCCAGAAATAATGATCTGAAAGTCAAGGCTCCAATAAGCTACTGCATCCAATCTCTTGCCATCACAGTAAGGTTGCTGTTTTTTTCAGCCAATCATCATTGTGTGAACATGAAAAGATATGTCATATCATGTCCACTGTAATCTAAAGGATTTGGGTGTATGGTCCTTTGTGACTGAAATGGATCAGAATGGTGTTGAGAAGTTAATGAAAACATCACAGAAGAACATTTGTAAATAAGTGAGGAATTGTGAAGCAAAGAATGCACTTCTTTCAAATGTGATTTTTGTAAAACTCCCTGTTAATGTGTCCAGTATGGCTTTTGAGCATTGAAGAGGGAAAGAAAAGACACAGTATGTGTTCCTTACAATCTTACCTTTCATTTAACTGGTAATTATAGCTCATAGCTCCAACTGTTCTAAAACTAGAGCCAAATGCTTCATATGTACCAACCACTAAATCGCAGACATCAGAGGTTACTAGCATAACTGCGATTCTATGAACTAAACGGCTAGTGGATTTCTACAAAATCATTGGCAATAAGTAGGGCGGTTTAATGAAGGCTACGCCGTGCCCGGCACTAGTTCACTGACCTGGGTCTGAGAGACATTGACTTAGACCATCTCGTCTCGGATCTGAACCATTAACTGCTAACAGGATGCAACGTACTTGCCAAAATGCTACTCGTCCTCGACCCATCCCAGACTGGTGGCCATGGGGTTATACCCACGCCCTTTCACTGACTCCACAACAACCAAAAAACCTGCAATAACCAATAAACCTGCAACAACCAAGAAACCTGCAATAACCAAGAAACCTGCAACAACCAAGAAACCTGCAATAACCAAGAAACCTGCAATAACCAAGAAACCTGCAACAACCAAGAAACCTGCAATAACCAAGAAACCTGCAATAACCAAGAAACCTGCCACAACCATAAACCTGCAATAACCAAGAAACTTGCAATAACAAGAAGCACTTTTTGTGTATAATCACAATGATGAGCTTAAACATTGTGACCACCTAATATGCTGTTGGTCCTCCGTGTGCCGCCAAAACAGAGCTGACCCACCGAGGCATGGGCTCTACAATACCCCAGAAGGTGTCCTGTGCTCCCAACACGCTATCGCCGATTTGTTGTTCGTCCCTCCTCAGACCACTGTTGGTGGGTACTCACCACGTCTGACCGGGAGCACCCAACAAGCCTTGCCGTTTCAGAGATGCTCTGACCCAGTCATCTGACCCAGTCTTCCGACCCAATCATCTTGGTACTTGTCAAAGTCGCTCAGGTCCACACTCCTGTCCACTTCTCCTGCATCCAGCACATTCACTAAATGAACTGATTGTTCGCTTGTCATCTAATCTACCCAGACCATGACATGTGCCCTTGTTAGGAGATGATCAACATAATTTGCTTCAACTGTGAGTGGTCATAATGTTAGGGCTCATCAGTGTATACAGTGTATAAAATGCTATCGCTCTGCTATCGGCCCTTAATGCTATCACTCTGGTATCGCCCCCTTGTGAATGGGAGTGGGAACGGTGATGGTATTGTGTTATTGAAAGGGGTTCACTGCTCCAAAAACCCAACTTCACTCAAGAACACAGTGGTATATGTTGTTCAGACATATGAAGATGCTTGTAGTTCACAGCTAAAATATGTAGCTAAAGTTTCATTATTTCTAAAATATTCAGATGTATTAGCCAGCAACCATATCATTAGTTATAACAAAAATATTTCTGTAAAAAAAAAACAAGCATTTCAACCAGGAGTTGATTTTCCATTTCACAGCCTACCTGAAAAGCAAACACACAAACACCCACATTGTACTAGCCAACCATAGTTACAACCAGTCACTAAAAGACGCCTGTCACCTTGGTGCTGTTGACCAACCAAGCTGATCTGCCGCTGGTAAAACCAAAATGTGCTTCCAGCCTCTAAGCACTATAGGCTGCAGCCTAATATTGGTAGCAGCTATATAGCTTCCCCAAGTGTAGCCCACAATCCTTTATTGAAGAACAGCATACCACGATAAATAGAAATTGTAGCAGGTAGTTAGGTATGAAGCTAATACCTTCCAATAACAGTCGAGCTATTGTAGAGATCAAAACTCGCAAAAAATTAACCATATACATTTATCTTGGATTCGCTTTTTCAACACTGCCAACCGCAAATTGGTTTAATAAATGTATATTGCTCACATTTAGACTACAACAATTAAAGTGTACAAGAGATTATGTTCAACTACTTACCCATGTCTATAGCTGTCGAACCTTTGAGTCGATATGTTATCAAGATCATTTAGAATCCATTTAGTCACACTTACAGAACCAGCCGAATGCACTGACAGCGACCTGGGTAGCTGTCAAAAAAATGTGCCTACTGAAAAATCGAGGAAAATGGCGTCAACAGTGCGCTGAAAAAAAGATTACAAATAATTATACCCAATCGAATAATCGAATCAATAGGTTCACAAAAAAATCCAAGCTTGAGATTTCCTTTACGTCCCTTTACAGTGAAATATAACGCGAATAAATCTTAACTACGCAAATTCACAGGGCCACTGCAGAGCTCCCCTCGCGGTGTCGGTGGCTGGTCAGTCCGCGAGCTGCATAGCGCTGCTTCCCTCTCAAATCCGTGACTCGGGGGGAGGATCGGAGAGAACCGTTTTGCTGCAGTGAAAACAGACCAGCAGAGCGCAGATTGTATCCGAGTGGCCTCCAACCCCACATTCAGCGATAACGTCACTGGAGAGATCGTGGTTACATATGCGTAAAAGTAAGAGAAGGTGTTGGTTGATCAGAAGACTGGTGTTTTCAATCGTTTTCCCTCCCTTGTCGGTGGGTCGGAATTAGGGGGGCGGTGTTCTGTTCGCTCTCTCTAGCTCCGTGTGTGTCAGGTCCCGTTGCCGTGTCTGATAATGATCTCAGAGAGAGACGGGACTCGGACGGGACTGTAGACGCAGCTGGCGCTATGAGGAGTAAAGAGGAGCGCAGTGTCGCCTCCACCTGGTAGCGGGTGGTAGACTGGTGTTCTACACACGGGACATTCCCCTGTTTGTTTCAACCAATTAACCAGTTTTAACAAGTCACTGGTCAGTTTCCTTGGAATTTCTATCACCAACCATCCTTTTCAAGGCCCCTGCCTGTTGTTATGTGATACTCTACAATGTCTGATGTTGATTCTCCTTACCACAATGTCACACACATTGCAAAGGCTATAGTTATTTGAATGAGCCAGACATTATTATTCTGAAGGCATCCTCTACTCTCTCAGAAATGGGGCAACATCAAACTGAATTTATTTTATCATGCATAAACACTGCATTGTGTATCTAATTTGGGCATCCTGTGGTGAATAAAAGACCAAAAGTAGGTTAGTATCCACTGCAGTACAACTGGACAGTGCATTTTGATACTGGAATGTGTATATCATAAAGAGCTGACGAGAACAACATTCAACCCATCATCTGAGAGGTTCATTATTGTATTTTTTTTGTTATTTTTGTAAACATTTTTGGAAGCTGTAACTACATCTGCTTGCTCATAAATCCTAAAAGTATCTTAACAGTGGGATGGGCTTTATGTACTTTATCTTTAAAGTGGGATATACTGCACAGTTTTTTATGCAAAACACATCCTGCAAGTTGACATTTATCTATGGAAAATATTCTCTAACATTAACAAACATGCAAATTAAATAAGTCATTTTCCTCACTAGGTCAGAGTTGCTATCTGCCTGTCTTTCTACATTTACATTTGATGTTTCAGTCATTCTTATCCAGACAAACATTTATGCTATTTGATACTCAACTTCAAAAAGTATTGACGCTAGAAAGGAAATATCATTTGTCATACCATTGCCTGAGTTAAAGAACAATTCTTTGAAGGGTCTGTCTGTCTAGATATTAGGCTATACATATTTTTGTGATGTTCCTTCCATTAACCAAAAGGGTTACGGATTGGATGTTAAATCTCAGACGATCGGGAAGCAGAGACACAGGCTACATTTCAGTGCATGAGGGAGAAATTCAGCAGCAGGAAAGTTAGAGGACATGAGCTGTAACGGCTCTGTCTACTTGCATAAAGAACACAGATACGTTTTCCGTCTGTGTGTGTGTACAAAAATGTGTGATTGCAGGCAATTGTGCATGTTCGTGTACACAGAGGCCTATGAAAACAAGACAATGTCCATTGTATTCTCACATACTACACACACATGAACACACTCAGTAGTATTCTGCTTTTGGATGCGTTACCATGGATACCAGATACCGGCACATCCACGGGGAGCCGTTTCCACCCTAAACTGTAAATATTGAATTACAATGGGTAAGGGAACAGACAGGATCGAGAAGCTTGCCAGTTCATTGATAATTAAGGTTATTTAGAGATGTTTCGTCACTCCATCCATTGTTTTTGTTCCACTGCATTACATTTCCATAGGTAAAATATGTGTTTTTCTGGTGAATTGGTTGGGCTAGATTGCCATAGATGTGTTGTCATCATTATCAGACTGAGTAGTGAGAGGCCATGCAATTACATATTCGTTACTGAAACTGACACAAATTTCGGACCCCACCAAATGACTCCACTGAGCCGAGCACTTTGTGTCTGTGAGTACCGTCCTGCCGTCTCTCCATTCTCTAGAGTAACATGGTAGTAAATGTCTGTATCCTCAGGCCAGATCTGGAGGAGATGAAAGTGAATCTCGTTCTAAACCACTTTACCAAACGCGTCAGCTTTTATGTGGAAACAGCAAACGTTCCTTTGTGGTTGCTGAGAGAAAGAGAGGGAGCGAGAAAGATTGGGAGAGTAAGGGTTTTGGGGGATGAGCGAAGATCAAAGAATCATCTGATTTCATCATGCCCATTTCATCTCTCCCATTCCTGTGGGATTAAGCCATTACTTTACATGGCTAATAGAACATGGATTAATCTCCACATAAGACTTCTTTCGTTAGCTAGCCGCTTCATGTACATGCTTCAGTTTTCCAGTATTTATTTTTAATTGCAGTTTGTTTTCAATATTAGGAAGAATGGTACTGACGTTGTTTAAAACCTGAGCCTATAGCTTACTGTACGGTAAGGGAAGTGTTTTAAGGCGTGTGTGTGTGTGTGTGTGCTCTGGGTCCGGAGAGAGAAGCCACACATCTGACTGTTTATCAAAGTGACAGGAAATAGGTGTTGTTCTGAGAGGACGCTCAGAAACCACATCCTGCTGCATACTGGGGGAACAACATTTGACGGGATGCCACAGTCTACCCTGATTGGACAGAGGTGGAGTGAGTGTGTGTGTGTGTGTGTGTGTGTGTGTGTGTGAGAGTTTGTGTGTGTGTGCGTGCCTGCGTGCATGCACGTGTGAATGTATGTAATGACTGTTGTGGTAAACTGGGTCCTATCCGATCAAAAAACATGATAATATTTACGAAATTGGTAGGTACAGAACTGTGATCCAGGAGACAAAAAATTGGCATTGGATAAAATGGCAACGGAAAATTGTTTGTCTGAAAGGCAGTTCAGTGGGAATGATCTGCTGATTTGCCATAATATTCACACTACTACTCAGAACATTGTCATATCAGCTAAGGTCACAGACACATGCAGAATAGTATTATCATATCTGTAGAGATCACAGAAATATAAACAGAACAGTATTATCATATCAATAGAGATTACAGAAACATAAACAAAATAGTATTATCGTATCTGTAGAGATCACTACGGGTATACATCCAGCAGCGCCATGCACTTCCAAACCAAGCTAAACCGTTTGTCTGACACTGTTCAAACTGAGTCTTGTGATTGAATCTGCATTACGATGTGAGCCATACGTCTTAATTAAGACAGTGTCCAGTGGGGCGATATCCAATGTGCAGTGATTACTATCTACCGAATAGAACAGGCATTGAGAGACATACCATTCAGCTTCGTCTTCCTTTTCATGGGAGAAGTTATTCATCCTGGTGTAACTTGTAAAATGTGCCTTTAAGATCTGTGACCGACAGAGTGGTTAGCTGTGTGCTCCCTATCAGGGTTGGGTTGGGACGGGCCAAGTCAGTAAAGGTCACATTTAGGGAACAGCTTTACAGAGAACAAACCCACAGATGTATCTGTGTCTACACCCATCCACTAAACTCTCTCCCTCTCTCTTGTTTTATTTCGGTCTCTCTCTCTCTCTCTCTCTCTCTCTCTCTCTCTCTCTCTCTCTCTCTGTTTCTGTCTCTAGCTCTCTCTCACTCCCTCGCACTTTTTCTCTCTTGCTGCTACAGTTCAGGGGAAGTGTTGAAGTGATGAAATCAATTTCCTCTTTCTTTCACCTCTTCCATTCTCTGTAGATGATTTATTAACTTGTGTTCACACATCAGAGCTAGAACTAAACACACAGGCGCACATGCAAGCTCACTAACACCAACACACATAAACACACACGGAAACCACATCCCTCGCCACATTCACAGCTGTAGAATAACAGGAAGCTATGGGTTCGTTTGAGGTGTGAAGGTTCACAACACAAACAGTTTGATTCTCTGAACTTATTACTAATATATTTGTCCTTCACAGTTATATCTGGAGTTATGAATAATACCAAGAATTAGCATTACAACATGTGGGCGTGTGATGGCTCTAGAAGGTTCACCGCACGTCGCCCCTCAGGTTCAGTGCAGTGTATTCTTGCAACAGTGTGTGTTTGCTAACCATTGCTTGGTGTTCTGTTTGATGCTTATTGTAATGGGTGGGACAGGTGTGATTTAATGGCTCCTTCACTACAGAGTGTCGTTCTGACAACAGGCTGTCTGTCAGAGGCAGATATGATGGCGTTACCAAGTGCTTGCGTTTCAGTCATTCACACTCAGACCCCCGCATGTACACATGCGCGCACAAACACACATTTTAATACCACAGCGGCGCATTGTACACATAGTAGAACAGATTGGTGTTGGCAACACGCTGCTGTTTTAAGCCTATGACAGGTTAACACTGAGAGCGTTAATATCATGTGCTGATATACATTGTTTCAGTAGTAACAGTTGGGGGGATGGGTGAGCGATATCCTGGGTTTGACAGACACAGCAGGGAGTCCAGGCAGCGACTACTAAGGCCCATTCATGTCTTTGTTCTAGTAGTTTGTATTTACCTCCCAGACATCATCATCTGTCTCATTAGGCCGAGAGCATGGCTTCCTCAGCCCCAGACAGAGACTTCTATCTGAGTGTGTTAGCGTGAGGGCAGACGGGCGGTCTGCTTCTGTGTGTCTGTCGGACAAAATACAATATGGCTTCGTATTTTCGCGACTCGGACTAAATGAAGACACAGTCATGTAAAGCCTTTAGGTATGTTGCGCTGAAAGTGGAGCTGAAGTTGGGCTGTTCTAGTGTGGTAGGATGAGTTGGGCTGTTCTAGTGTGGTAGGATGCGTTGGGCTGTTCTAGTGTGGTAGGATGAGTTGGGCTGTTCTAGCGTGGTAGGATGAGTTGGGCTGTTCTAGTGTGGTAGGATGAGTTGGGCTGTTCTAGTGTGGTAGGATGCGTTGGGCTGTTCTAGTGTGGTAGGATGAGTTGGGCT
>JACXGJ010011404.1:0-19898 GCA_016801105.1 Esox niger | reverse complement strand
CTCTAACCCCACCACTGTCCCAACCTCCATCTTCATTGTCCCATTCTCTAACCCCACCACTATCTCAACCTTCATCACCATTGTCCCATTCTCTAACCCCACCACTATCTCAACCTTCATCACCATTGTCCCATTCTCTAACCCCACCACTGTCCCAACCTCCATCACCATTGTCCCATTCTCCATCACCATTGCCCCATCTTCTAACCCCACCACTGTCCCAACCTCCATCACCATTGTCCCATTCTCTAACCCCACCACTGTCCCAACCTCCATCACCATTGTCCAAACCTCTAACCCCACCTCTGTCCCAACCTCCATATTCATTGTCCCATTCTCTAACCCCACACTGTCCCAACCTCCATCACCATTGCCCCATCCTCTAAACACACCACTGCTGCCACCACACAAGCTAACTTTGTCAAGTAACAGCTTTTCCTCCCAAATTCAACAATGTAACATTGTTTCTCTTCAGATTCACAACCTTTACAACATATCACAATATTGGATAGGAGGGGCTGAAATTTGAATGGGAAATGTAATCAAAAACGTTTTTCCCTATTTCCCCCTCTTGGGTGGACCACGCTGGACTGCACTACATAAATGGTTCACAGCACCATGCAACCGAGGTATATGGGCTTTACAGTGTGTAGTATGAATGAAGCTCTGGAGGGAATGGAGGAACGATATGCATCATTTAACCCTGTAGAATAATGAAGTACATCTGAGACCCTCAAGTGTTGAGGCCCTGAAAATCACACGGACCCACCGGTATAACACTGATCACATTTAGCCTACACATGAACTTTCATTTTAATATTCTTGTAGCGATAAAAAAAATGCATTGAAACCCTGTGTTCCCTAACTCTAACTCTCTGACCGGTAAGCAAATGTTTGCATCCTCATAAAGGTGGAGTTCAGATCATGGATTCAAATCAAATCAAAGTATATTTGTAACTTCATTTGTCACCCACAGGCGTTGACAACCACATTGAAATGCTTTATTACAGTCCCTTTCACTGTATGTAAATGACATAACACTGAAAATGATTTGCAAACTGGTGAGGTCTATTGCAGGGAGTGGTGGGTTGTAGAATAATCAGTACCAGTAGCAGCTTACGTGATGTGTATGAAGAGTGTGTGTCTATTCATGTGTGTGCCGTGTCAATCATACATACGTGCTAATGCTATGTATGAGCGTGTGTGAGTCTGTGTTATGGGCAGTCTAGAGTCTAGTGTGTACAGTTAATACTGAATGGATGGTGTGAAAGCAGACATTTGATCGTTGACAGTGACAACGGTTCATATGGCAGCCATTTTGAACAGCCTCATGGCCGGGAGTAGAAGCTGGGCTGGGTTCTGATGGTTGAAACACACCTTGCCACACCATGATGTAGTAGTATAGAGAGCAGTCCGTGGCTTGGGTGGCTGGGGTTATTGACTACTTGGGTCCTTCCTCTGACACTGGTCTAGTGATGACAGCGTGCTTGGCCCCCTGTCAAGGTGCTGTGAATGGTGAGTCTGAGCCGTATAACACTTAGAGTGTAGGGCCTGTGCCAAGTCTATTCACTCTTTTAAGTGGTTCTTATGGGCTCTCTTCACAACAGTCTGGGTCTGTGTGGATCGTCACAGGTTTTTGGTAATGTGGACCCCATGGAACCTGATGGTAACTACCAGCTCCACCTCAGACCGAAGTTCAGAATAGGAGCTAGTGGTCCCCACTACAAGCCATCTTCGTCAGCATTGCGGTCTTAACTGATGTCTCCTGTTTCTCTCACACTTAAGGCAACTCCCCAAATGTGTGTGTGTGTGTGTGTGTGTGTGTGTGTGTAAACAGGAAGATCAGAGATAAATTAGCCTAGAAATTTCCGACAAACTCAGTGATCCTCAGAGAGTTTGCTCATGGAAATGTGTTGGGGTGAATGAGAAGAGCATGGAGGGGGCTGGGGATGGATAGAGAACAGAGGAACTGGAAAGATTGGGACATCTGGATCTGGAGAGAATAGGCCAGCAGAAAAGAAGGGGGGGAAGAAAAAGGGGAACATTTCTCTGTCTGACACACCCTGACTTCTCTCATGTCCTGCCATCTGCAGGTCACAGACACACTCACACACGCTCAGTCACTCACTCTCTTTCCTCCAGTCAACACAAGAGTGTTTCTCTATGTCTATTTTCTTACTATGGCTATCCCTCTCCAAAATCTTCCGAAACTAATTCCCAACGGAGCCTATTACAATGAACACCATAGCAACCACGGTATAATTATGGGTTGTTATTGTCTATTAGTTCTTTTGTGCATGTCTACTGGTGTGTGCTCCAATGCTATAGTCCCTCTTCCTACCCCCACAGACTAACAATAATGATCACAATGCAGCTGACCGAGAGCAGGGGGGTTTATTTAAAAATAAAGCTTAGTTCATTTAAATAAATGTGCCATCCCTGGACATGAGAGGATGTCAATATTGCAGTGTGTTGCAGTCTGTTACTATAAAGTAGCCTAATTGACAAGATGAAATTAATGCAATCAGTGAAATGCAGTGCCATATTTAAGTGGTTTTAAATCTCGAAAAAAACATAAAAGCAACACTGTATGATAGAACCATGGGAAAAACCATGGCAACCCACTGCATAGCTAGTATCTGTGTGGACACTGAACGTTGTATTTCTTGTAGCACAGACAACATACATTCACACAAATACACACACAAACTCACACTGTCTTCCTCACCCGTCTCTTCATTTTTTCTCTACATACACACACACAGATTCTCTCTTCCTTCCCACCTCTCTTCAACTCTCTCTCTCTCTACATACAGCCCCCACCCCTCCCACACACACACACACACACACACACACACACACACACACTCACACGTTTACATGTTAATTAAAATGGATCCCATTTAAAGGACTGTTCTTATTTCAGCTGACTAACAGCAGTATGGGGATTGTCCTGTCAGCACAGTTAGCTGTTTGAGCTGAGGAGCTTGTATGTGTGTGAGTGTCTGTTTCTGTGTGAGTGTGAGTGTGCGTGTGTATCTGAGTGCCTGTGTGACACAGCAAGGTCAGCCGCTCTTATCCAGGATTACTGAATGTGAACTTTCAGAAATGCTGATATTGGAAAAAGAAACTGATCAGTTGAAAAAATAAAACGTTAAGCCAGAGTTTCTATCTGTAAGCTTGATAGGGAATAAACTGCTTTGTCAGCATCCTTTCCAGTGGAGCGTGATGACAATGTTCACAAAAACAGGATTTAAAGGTTCTATACAGGTCTTTGGTTGATTCCATCAGAGACCAAAGAAAAAAACAGCACCCATCTAAAGATAGCATCCTTCTAGCAAATGTGAGGCTACACATTCGCCAAAACCAAAACTCAGATTATATTTCTAGAAACAATGGAAGCACAATATGCAATAAAATTACCTAAAAGAACCAATCACTTTTTGGCCTTGTTTATCTGGACTTTACGAAGAATACCAAATGTTTGTGTAATAACAGTGTTGTACAATAAAAGTGTACTAAATCAAAGATTAAGTTAATCCCATAACACCTCTCTTCTCACCACAGTACTAGGTGGCATTCCTATTGCTGGTTTGTTTTTAATCAAGCTCTAAAGAGATTTGTCTGACTAGGCTGCTGTAAAGAACCAGCCCTCCCAAGCCCAACCTTTGACCCATACTGACTGACTGAATCTCTTCCAGCTTAAAGACATCTTTGTCTGTGCAAGATGTTTCCAAATTCTCAGAACGGCAGTTAAGACATTTAGCAGGTTTTGCTTTATTTCTCCTTAATTTGGCTTTAAAGGTTGACAAACTGTGTTTCTTACAGCATTACACACATGGGAGTAGGCTCAGTTCAAATGTCCCAGAAAGCATCTGATGGGAAAACGCCATTCTCAAAGTACACAGCAAATATGAGAAGTTTCATGTAACAGAAAAACCTATTATACATTTTCAAAGAAAAAAGTGATCTGAAGATAATGTAGACTAAAAACTAATATAGACAGGAATGTACTTATCTAGGGGTGGATTTAGGCTAAGCTACTTTGAAACAAAATAGAAATGCCTGGTTGAACATCCTGACTTGCGCAGCACAGATAAGGTGAACATGGTGTGCAGTGCTTAACAAGAACTAACCTTTTGTTCAGACCATTTCATTTGAACAAACCTTGCACTGTCAAAAGCAGCAAGCTGTTGGACATTAATTTTAATTTTCCAGTATAATAATTGTCAAACTACTATAATTGGAGGGGGTATTGTACTGACTGGTTACATTATTTTCAGTATCATTTGAAAATATTTGTTGAGGAGAGTGGTGTTTTTTAATGACATGCACAGTTTGACCAGCCTTCAGTCTGTCCTACGATTGTGTAGTCTGGCCCATAGTTGTAAAGATTTACTGCTATGCACTGGATTGATTAAGCACCCTTGTTGCCTTTGCCAGGCAGGCTCTCCTCTCCCCACTTGGGGCCGAGTCACTGGCTAATTCCCGCTATCCCAAGTATTCCTTATCAGGAGGCATCAAATCATGCCAGGCTTTTCACTGGACTCAATGTGACTGGGTTGAGTCACTGGCAAGCACTTTCAGCATTGTTTCGTGCCACCTTAGACTTGTACAATGGGATACAACGTTTTGGGTTAGACTCTGCCTTGTCTAAGGGTGGTTAGTTAGTTGTATCTTGATTCCCTTGGGTGGTCTGAGGCTGTGCTTTGCAAATTGGGTGGGTTGGTCTTTCTCCTGCCAAATTGTACCTACAATGTAATAGTCAATGCTAGGGTCAGTCTGCTCTATCTGGTGCCATATATCCTTTTTTATATTGTGTCCTGTTGGATCTTAGCCATGCTCCCTCTAATTGTCCTGGCCTAGTGATTTTGAACATTCACTTTCCGTAGCACACATCTCCATGTACATTTAACTGCTGAAGTAAATAAGACTCATGAATAAAAAATTCTAGCTTATTAAATAGAACATGTTCATCTTTTTCATTTTATATATCTGATATAACTAGACATTGTTGTCAGAGTATCTGATACCCTGTCAGAGGGAATTGAGATTCAAACACTGCTGTGAATCAAAATGACAAGCCCAGTTTGACAACTGTCCTTAAAAAGGGACCAATAAATGGCTAATTTCACATGGATACAAATAGAAAACGGGAGGCAGAATGTCTAGAGAGGAACTAGATCCCAGGATGTGCAGATACAGTACTTACTCAGTATATAGAGTGAGAGAGTGAGGCCAGCTAGACCGAAACCCTCAAAGAAACGTAGTGTGCTGAACATGGTCACGTTGAAGGAAAACGCTACGCTCAAACCAAACACCAACATGAACAGCACAGAAACGATCAGCACTGGGTGACGACCGAACCTAAGAGAAAGACAGAAGGAGACAAGGGAAGGGAGTTGGTGACAGACGTAGGCAGGGTGAAAAATGTGGCAGAACTGAGAAAAATTGCGAGAAAGCAGAATAGAAAGGAAGACATTGATCATTTGGTGTGGAACCTTTAGCTCTCTCCTCTCTTGTTCAGAAGTCTGCAGGACAGTGGGTCAGAGAGTTGTGACCTGGGGATTCTACAGCCTCTGTTGCCATAGCTACAGCTCATCACACAGACTCTCAACAGGGAGAGCAGTGGGTGTTTTAACACCAGATATCACTCTATTCTGGGATGTCTGGGGGAGTAGGAAACAGACACCAAGTGGGATACGCACACAGTCTGTGTTAACATTCTGCAGCAGACCGTGAACTCTCAAACCTACGGTAACAATGATGGACAGTGCCTTCGGCCAATGCTAACGCCATGCTTTTAAATCTGTGAACCCAGAAAGTGTGCATGCATGGGAAAGAGTGTGGAGGATTGAAATGCAGCCAAAGACATGGAATGGAAGAAGAGGACAGAGTAGGATAGCATACCAGTCGGCCATGACTCCCATTACCAGGTAGCCAAAGATAGATCCCACAAGGAGAGAGAACTTTGCGATGTGAACCTTCCAGGCCCAGTCACACACCAAGTTCCACTGCAAAAATAAAGAGGGAGGGGGGTGTACTTGTATTACAATAGGAGGTAATATTAATGCCTCATTTACATAGAGTAAGTCGCAATCAAGAAAGGCATTTACAATTGAACATCTTTCTCTACGATAATTCCCTGTATGGTTCCTAACGCACTACTCTTTGTTTGAATATTGCCAGGTTTTGTGCTGACTAACTGCACTTGGACAATAAGCAGCTAGATTGTGTATTTTGCGGTAAAAGAATGAGGGACAAAGATACACCACATACAGTGTATCTACCAAGAGCATGTTATTACACAGAAGAGCAGACGTTGGCTGTTAAGACGATCCTTAAGCACAACTTGTTATGATTTTTTTCAACTCACAGCACAGTGAATTATCCTGGAAACCCTTTATGTCTCTCTGTCTGTCTCTCCTCAGGCTCACTTTGTGTATTTCTTATTCTCACTCTCTCTCTCAAACACACACACACACACACACAGTCCCACTCTCTGAATCCCTCCCTAACACTCAATTTCTACCTCACTTTCTCTGTCTCTACCTCTCTGTCGGCTTCGCTTTCTGAGAATGTGTTGATCATTCAGGTCGATACAGAGTTTGAATGTGCAAACATACTGTTATCTCATGGGAACCATTCAAACTGCTGAAGAATGGGAACAAGAAAGAGAGAAAGAGAGAGTGAAATGAGTACCTGTCTTTGTTCATATCAGATAATAATGCAGATAGGTTTAGGGTTGATGCACACAACAGTGCAGCTAATTTAAAAGAGCTTTAGAGAAAAGCAGCCTGCACAAAGGGCTGGTGAGTGAGTGAGTGAGTGTGTGTGTGTGTGTGTGTGTGTGTGTTTGTATGTGTGGTACATTAGTGTGCAGTGCTAGAGCAGCTGAGAGTGAAACTGTTTCACTGTTTAACAGTGACTCATAACCTGCTGAGCCCCCAGCCCTATGTGTTCCAGAGGGAGTGAGAGAACGGAATGGAGACTAAAGGGAAGGGCAGAGGAGAAAGAGGTGGTTTGAGGGAGAGGACACAAGGTAGAATGAAGGACGGACAGAGAGAAAGATGGAGGGTGAGAAAGGGCAATACAGAGCATTAGGGGAGATTTAGATAAAGGAGGAGAGAGGAGAGAGAAAAAGAGGAAATGAGAATACTAAGGTGAGAGAAAGAGGGACTGATTTGTCAGTCTACAGTGAGAAAGATTGGAAGACGGTCTGTGATTGGTTTAACTATGTTCAATGTAAACCCAGTACGATCAGAGAAAGCAGATGTCTGCCACTGTATACGCAGACAGTAAACACTCAGAAAAGATCACAAGTACAAATAACCCACACTAGATTATAAGGAATTGTTCATCAAATGTGCTCAGAAGCAGGTCAATATGTTGATGGGCAAACATGACAAACAGCTGCAGGTTAAGGTATCAGGTTAACAAGAAACTAACAGGTACTCTGCTCTCATGAGAAATGAAATAATAGGCTTTACAGAGGTATATTAATATTGCATTAAAACTGAACGCCCACTGTAGGATAAATGATATTAGCTTTCATGTATAGTTATCCTCAAGGGTGTACTGTGTTTTTGATCATGCCAATTCGGGTCAGCAGAGAAATTAAAATACTAGAGTGGGTTGAGCAGGACTTGATGTTGGCGTCTCCTTGGGCAAACTCTTATCTGAAGCTACTGTAACAAAGGCTATATCCCTTAATGGAATACTAGACCAAGTGCACGCGCTGTCCATGGTGCTGGCTAAACTCCATTCCTTTGATAATCAGTTTGGCTTCGTAAATGCATAGAATTCAGTGTTTGCGATGCTGATGATTCTTCTGTATTTCTCAGCGACAGAAATCATAAGAGGGTCCCTGTAGCACACTAGTTACCTTGGTAACCACATTCTGACTTAGTCCGGTCTGCAGCTCGAGCTTCCACTCCTTGCATCCGCACCGCATGCCACCGCTGTCACCTACAACGTCTCGAGTGCCATTGCCTTGGAGGTGGTGAGGCATGGGCGTGCCACTGCCACCGTTCGTTGCGGTTACCGGTAACTTCAAAGAACCAAGGGTCCAGTTACTCCCGTTAACAAGAGGTTGCACGCACGTGCCGTTTGGTTGCGCTAAAAGGAAATAATCCGAAAACTGGCTGAACCCGATAAATAAAGCCGGTATCCACGTCAGAACAACGAGCTGTTTTTGGTGTTTCCCAAATCCCCCAAGAGATGGTAGTACTGAAGCGTCAATCCGAGGCAGCAGTTTGGGGGCCTGTGTCTGCTCCAGCGGCATGAAACCGTTCTCCGAAGGTGGTTGGTCCCGGTCTTGCCTATGTGCCTCTGCCACCGGCCGCTCCGGTCCTGCTGCCATCTCGGAGACAATGAGCTGTCAAACCCCGCAGCCAAACTCCGGGCGCTCCGCTGCTCTCTCCACTTGGCTCCGCGTAAACCCTTTGTTACAAATGAAAGTCCGTACGCACGCAGACAAATCCTATCCAACAAAGAAGTGCAGAAAGAGGCTCCTCTGGTAGATTGAGCTACGGAGGTGTTGCTCGTCTCACCATGGTACTCCGGTGAAAATGGCCCTACCGAATAACGGTTTCAGATGGGGCGTGGGAATCAGGTTTAAGCAAACTTTAGGAAACCGGCTATGTTAAGGCTTGGAGCCTCAGACATGCTCACCATGCTGATGGTCTTTGTGTACCAACGGGTAATAGCATCCCTCCGCGTGGGGTTAAACTAGATACACAATAAAAACTGGTAACCTATGGGTGACCTATCAGACCAAACTCAAGGCTTGCACGTCTACTAGCCTCTCCACGCGCTCCACAGGTAACACACCTGTCCAATCCTTGACCCTTCGCAAGTGGTGTTCGTGGTGATCATTGCTCCAGTTTGCAGACAAAAGCCACACTTATCCTATGACGTACGTCTGTCAAAATATTAGAAATCAACATTTGATTTCCAGCGATAATGCTCTATTGGTCTATGTCGTCCCGTCCTGTTTCTATTGACTTTGAACAATTTGATCAAACACTCCAACCCCGCTTGGTTTTAGCGGTATCCTGATCGATGGTGAACCGCACAGTCGCTCGGTCTCCGAGACAATCAAGTCCCGCCCTTCGCGGTCATGCGCCGCACTTTAATTGGTCCCTGTTCACAGGGCGATTGCACCACTGACGAACAATTGGGCATCCGTGCTGTAGCCTATGCCTACCCAAACGTTGACAAAGATCTCCTTTGTTTACCCCCTGCCATATTACCTTCAAAAGAATAACACGGGTTTATGAGTAATATCAATCTTTATCGTCGTTTGGTGAAACTGGAGATGATGTGTTGGACGCTATACGGATTAGTGTTAACTAGATCGAATGGCTAACAAGCAGATTACTTTGGTTTTCACATAACTGCGTCTGTTATAATACGTATATAAGAATGTCTTATTCATAAATAGATAATATCGTTATCATTAGTGGAGATGACAATAGCCTGTCTCGCAGACTGCTTGCTGCTGCAGCCTAACGTACAAATGACATTATCTCCTCCACAAGGTGATGTGTGGATAGTCTGACGCGAGAGGGCGCTAAATGATCACAAATTAATTAGACGGTTACCGTTCAACACTATAAATAAAAGTCAGAAATAGTGAAAATTAAGATAATGATGTCGTTTTCTTCACCGAGTTGATCTTGCTGTATTCATGTATCTCTCTGAAAATTACAGTTTTCTTCTAACTTCTAACACGTTTCGGGAATGTGTTAAACATCACACTCAACATGCTTTATCTGCCAGGTCTTTGCTCCAAATGCCAAACACAAATATAAAATACAATGCCACCACATTAAATAAAACAACACTATCGACGCACATTGGTGAGAAGAATTGAGGGATTTTTATTTTCAATATTATAAAAAAGTATTCATGAATCAATAACAATACAGTGTTTCAGATTTTTCTTTGTGTATGTTGTGCTTTTTACAATACCATATACAAAATTACATGTAAATTATGATTACAATATAATAATATATCATTATCATTTGAAACTTTAAAAAAAGAATAGTTGAAGCAAAAATAATCCAAAATTACAAAGGAGAGATGGTAAGAGAGTTACAGTCATGAGAATAAATGTTAATACCACCTTTGCCTCAGTAACCTGTAGTTCAGATCTTCATATACATCTCAGATCTTCCAACGCTCTTTACACCTTGAAAGTTGCCATCGCCTTGAATACTCTTTGAATGGATTCTTCAGTCAAAAGAGACCTATAAGTTTTTTTTTCAATGTCCATGTCTGCCATGTTCTGGGCCTCTAAAATCACGCATGGTTGACCACCATCAACTTTTTGTCTCAATTCTGCAAAAAGAAGAAAGTGTGTACAATTAGATTTATGAACACAATTAGATTTATGAACAATTAGGAATACAAGACTTACGTTTCTTTGATGTTCTTGTCCTGCTGGTGCTGATGCTGATGCATAGTTTCAGTAGAGAAAAAAGGTAAGTCAGTATTTTAAAAGTCATTTTAATTTCTGAAAGGCTGAAGCAGTTGGTGAAACAGTGAAACGACTCGGGTGGGGCTGTAATCTCAGTCCAGTTTTCTTCATTTTCAGACCATATACAAGAACATGGCCAAGTAGTGTCACAAACTTCGTTAGAGATCATTTTTCTTCTGCTTCCTCTCGCTCGTCCACCTCCTTTCATTGCCATTCTTCTTCTACCTCTCTCTGATATTGTCATCATTTGTTCCAGTGGTGCTTTTTCTTCATGATAACGTTCTGATCGTGTTTTTAATAACTATGTTTGTTAGTGTATCTACTTCAACAACTGTGCTTAGAGTGTTTGAATTGTAATGAATTGAATGGCTACGTTTCGTTCATGACAACATTTGTTAATATTGGGGTTGAAAAATAGATAGATTTTTTTCCAACAAGGTTGAATCAAACAGTAATGTGTGTGAAAACATGTGACTATGTAACGGTCCTAGTCAGACGGGACCAATCCGCTCCGTGTTTTCTGTGTGTCTTTGACCTGTCATGTCCTTGTTTGGTCTTTCCTGTTCTTGGTTCAGTTAATTGGTCTATCCCTTTCACCTGTGTTTTGACCCCTCCTGTTTCTGTTTTCCTTGTTATTCCTTGTATTGGTCATTGTGTTGTGTTTCATGGCTTTAATTCAAGCTTGTTTCTGTGGTGCAGAAGAACTCGGTTTTGTTGTTCCCTATTGTTTGCATTAAACACCCCTTCAACTCTGTGCTTGCCTCCTTCTCCCTCAATGGGTCATGACACTATAGTGTTTGTGGATTTGGGGCAAATAATCTTCCTTATGGAACAGTTCATGATGGTTTTATGTCTGTTTGTCATAGAACCAGTTTGAGTGATAGCAATTGTGGAAAAACTGTAATTGGTGGCTCGCAACCATAATCTGTGACAAAGATTTGTTTCCCTCATTCATTTGAATGCGCCGGTCATGAATCCATGGCTATGGGAATTATTAGCAGAAGGGACAATTGAGCAACTGAAGCAGTACAAACATTTGAGCAGGCTTGACTTTTATGAAGCTGTTTTCATACATTGACTGTTCTTGTAGTTCACACCATAATTGTAATGTGAATTGTTTTACTGGAAATGTCAGTCCTCCGGGTTTTCCCATTCAGATCATGTTAAACATACTGTTAGCCAGTTAGAGGCAGGAATGTGGGGGTTTGACTGCATTTTTGGCTTTGAAAGATAATCTGTGAGGAATGGAATCAACATAATGGATGACCCAATGTTGAATTTGTGAGTTACATTTTCAAGAAAACCACTAATGTAGGCACGAGGGGGAGTATTTCAGCAGATCTATTCCTCATGGTGTGCTTAATTATCCAACTGCAAAGTATCTAGGTAAAATGTCATGTGAGACATATTTTATGATTTCCTTATGTAATTAAAGTCAAGGCTATTCTACTCCCAAGATGTTCGACCAAGGAAGGTCCTCCCAATCTTTGAAGATGCGGTAGGGATAATAAGATGTCGTCATACCCAGCTCAGGTCGATATTAACATCACTAAACAGTACATTTCCAGGGCCTCCAGGGGGTGCGGTTTCCTTGATATGATGAACTCCAGCAACTCCATGTGGCAGGCTAACCTCCAGGTTGGGCAAGCAGTGTGACAAAATGCAACTTGGCTAGGCATAACTCTTTATCAAGGATGCATATCCTGATCTTTGACTCGCCTGAGCTGGCAGGGAGTTACCGCTATTAAACAAGGCTTATCGTGAATTGGATTTTAAAATATTTAGGTGTTAGTTACTTTTTTATACATAACATTGTGAACAGATTGACTATTGGTCAGACCTGTAAAGATCCAGAGGAATCAGCCAGCCAATATCCAGGGATATACTGATAGCATGTGTCTGCAATGATGTTATGAATAAAAAAGGCAGACATCCATTTTTTGTTGCATTGGTGTCTCCATGATACCGTTAAGACATTGAGGTGGAATCTGGAGTGGGTTTGACTGGCTCTTTCACAGCGAGGTGGAAACATATGCTCATCCCTCAATCATGTCTCACCTATACTGCAGTATCTCACCTCGGGCCTGGCTACAGGGGTTTCTACTGGGTGTTAGAGAGAGTAGTGGGGGGAGGTGGGGTAAGCGGGCGTGTCACATTACCGTTTAACCACACCCTTGTAATACCTTCGCTACAGACCCACATTTCTAAGTGAGCCTACATGACATTGGTTACTATACAGATAGAATCACATAACTTAGGTGTTACTTACATACTTATCAGTAATTAATGTTGGGTTTTACTCACTTTTAATCTCTGTAAATAATACTTTAATTAGAGTTAATAACTGTATTGGCTTTGTAGATAAGTATTTCAAATGACTGAGTAATCTCCTGTGTGAAGTTTTAACTTGTCCTTTCCCCTTTAAAACCAGGTTGAGGGTACTTTGAGAAACGACTGCACATACTACGCCACTTTCTGGCATCTTTGTTTTACCTGTTGTGAAAACAGAGATGCCTTGGCCTAGTTCTGCTCAGCTGTCAGGTGATTGATATCCGATCTTCGCTTCCCTCCCCCACACCACCCCCATCTCTTCCCTCCCCCACACCACCCCCATCTCTTCCCTCCCCCAAACCACCTCCATCACTTCCCTCCCCCACAAGCCCCCGGTGAGTATCCATGTTAGACCGCTCACACAGGAAACAGGTGTACTATTGTCACTAGATCAGCCGGGCATCCGTACTCTCTCTGACCCTACTACGCTCTGATCGCTGTGACCATGACCAACTAGCGCAGCGTTGGAACATTAAGAAGTAAGCCCCACAGAGGAGAATCAGCATTTAAGAAAATGTCTCATCAATGATCACCAACTGAGCTGTGTAACTCTCATGCCAAGTTTAATTCAACTTAGACAGTATCGACATGTTTGAACAGAGTGACTGTGTCAGTGTCCCAGGTATGACTGAGACATCCACCTATTAAGTTTCCTTACTCATGCTGATTCTCACACACCTCTGTCTCAGAAAATGGGAGAGGAACTGAAAGGTTCGTAATTACAACCTATGATCTCTGCTGGGATACATGACTATGAAAGGAACCAATCAGATGGAGACATCCTTATGATCATTTCACTGTATACTCATACAATAGACACCTAGGCTACATTATCTGAGAGAAACTCCCCTGTAAATATCTCTCTCTGTCCTTAGTATAAGGAGCAGGGAAAAGTTGCCTGGTAAAGCAAACTGACATTTAATGCTGCTCTATTGAGACTGCTTCCATTGCAGTCCTTTTGGTGACCTCAGATGAATGGATGTTGAAAATGTTGTAATTGGCTATTTGATCTTCTCTAACCAATCAAAATATCAAAGCAATGACAAACGTTCTAAATATTGCATTACCCACATGGGTTCTGGCTCTGGCCCAACCCATCTGTTTCTGCGACCAATCAGATAGTTCGGCTAGTCGGTATAGGGTAATCCCTCTCTGTACTCATTGATAGCTGGGACCTGTTCAAACAAATAGCAGTGAAATCAATACACAGGTCTCTGTGGATGCATGGTACTGAATACATGTAAAAGCCTTGAAATCTGCATACCATAGAACTCAGACAGGCAGACAGGCAGGCCCAGCAGAGCAGTCGTTATCTACATTCCTGATCATTATGAATACTTCTGTGGCGATGCCTTGGCAGAGCAACTTTCCCTGTGAGAACACACACCTATCTGTAGACACACACAGGGCCATTTCCAAACCAGCCATTGATTATGAGAAAACAGAAAAGTGGGTACTTGGTGTTGACATTTTAAACAATTTGGGCAAAACCCATATGCAGAGCAAGTTAGGCAGTCTCATATAACATTTTCATGCAAACATAAAGCGGTAATTGAACCCCAACCACAGCCTTACAAGCACAACTGGGCTAGCCACAGAGTGAGAGACAGAGAAAAATCTGTGGAATAAAATCAGGTGAAATTAGAAATTATGGTGAGTAATTAAAGGGCTACGTAGGGTAAACGGATGAATTACATTTAAATATGCATAAGAAAATGTATTTTTATGATTGGGTCTAGCGCCATTGTACATGAAATGGGTAAGAAAAAGCTTCTTAACAGACCTTAGGAGTGAACATGGAGAGGCTGGGGGCGAGATGAGCTGAGTGGCAGATACAGAGTGTAAGTGAAAGACAGATGAAGCAATTAGGGACAGGTGGATGTGGTGGTAAGAGTGTGCTGGGCTGTGGGTTTTTAGTGTTAGGGAGTTTGGGGAATTCCATGTGCTTCAGCAAAACCACAGAGTGCTCCTCCACAGCCACTTACCTGAAGGAACAGGATAGGACAGGTGCTAACAAAGTATCTAGGGCGTAACTCTAGGGTGTGGTCTTGCTTAAATGTGTGAAGTGTGTGTGATGAGTAACCAGTTTAAATAAAATTACCACGGGAACAGCTTGGAGGGTCAGATATCAATCAGTGTCCCTATTGAAAATGCTATTCACACATAAAATGTGCTTCACAAGTCAAACAGTTGTTCTGCGAGAGCGATTACATATCAACTGCAAGCCCACACGTCTGATCATGTCTGACATTTGGAGATCTGACTGTATGTGAACCAAGCCTTGAACACCACACGTTATTCAAGCCACACCTTATTCAAGTATACTATCATCCATTTTGGTCATTATACTTGTGAGAATCAACAATTGATTACTATTTTCCACTTTTTTAACCCTTAACCCTCATCATGTCCTTGATACCTAAGCCACATATGCCCATACTTCCTCACATTGCGGACATGGTTTACCATAGTATTCTTACATATTCTCACACTATAGAGTTGTTTACCTTGACAGACATGGCGACATTTGGGCATTGGTTTTGACACTATGACTGATCATGTCTTTTATTTAAGGACTGTGATCATATAAAGCCATTTATTATCACATAGTTGTTTGGCTTCTTTTTAAATCAAAATGATGATGGAAATCACCCAAATGGCCCTGATCAAAAGTTTACATTCCCTTGAATGTTTGGATTTGTTACAGACACAAATGTGAATTTCCCACACCTGTGGCTTTTTTAATTTAAATTATTGTCTGTGTATAAATAGTCAATGAGTTTGTTAGCTCTCACGTGGATGCACTGAGCAGGGGGAGCAGAGAAGAACTGTCAACAAAGTAATGGTACTTTAAAAACATGGAAAAGAATATACAAAGATATCCAAAGCCTTGTAAATGTTAGTCAGTACTAATAATTATCTTATTTAGAAGTGGAAAATTCTGGGATCTTTTGATACTTTATTTGATCTTTTTGATTATTACAATATGCCCGAAAACACTTTGATGCGCTTCGCAATTTTTGGCAAACTGTAATTTGGAGTGATGAGACCAAAATAGAGCTTTATGGTCACAACTATAAGCGCTATGTTTGGAGAGGGGTCAACAAGCCCTATAGTGAACAGAATACCATCCACACTGTGAAGCATGGTGGTGCTTACTGATATTTTGGGGGTGTGTGGGCTCTAAAGGTATGGGGAATCTTTTGATAATTGATGGCAAGATTAATGCAGCATGTTATCAGAAAATACTGGCAGACAATTTGCATTCTTCCTCACGAAAGCTGCACATGGGACACTCTCGGACTTTCCATCATGACAATGACCCTAAGCACAAGGCCACATTGACCCTCCAGTGGTTACAGCAGAAAAAGCTGATGGTTCTGGAGTGGCCATGACAGTGTCCTGACCTTAACAACATCAAGCCACTCTGGGCGATCTCAAATGTACGGTTCATGCAAGACGACCAAAGACTTTGCATGACCTGGAGGCATTTTGCAAAGACGAATGGGCAGCTATACAACCTGCCAGAATTCAGGACCTTATAGACAACTATTACAAATGACTGCACACTGTCATTGATGCTAAAGGGGGCAATATACAGCATTAAGATCTAAGGGTATGCTGACTTTTGAACAGGGGTCATTTTTTTCTTTGTTGCCATGTTTTGTTTTATGATTGTGCCATTCTGTTATGACCTACAGTTGAATATGAATCCCATAAGACATATATAACACGTTTTTCCTGCTCACTCATGTTTACTTTACAAATTGTACATATTACCCATTCTCCAAGGTTATGCTTGCTTTTAAGCACAACTGTAATTATCTTTGATCTATACAGCCACTGTAGAAACTCATTTGAGATCTTTCAAATACAAAAGTGATCTGCTAATAAACCTGAGCCATGCACCCATTTCTCCTGTGTTCATATGTGTCAAGAAACAGTCAAGGGTTAAGGTGCAAAAGTTATTCACTGTAATCATGATGAAAGATTGACTTTGTTATATCGGAAAGACAAGGACACTGATTTGTGCCAGTGTCCTATCACACCCTGGTTTGATGACTTGTTTTCTATCGTGGTGCAATGAACCCCAGGACTGGAATGTTGGTTTGGCAGAATGTGTGTTAGCCTGAGTGTTTGTTTACTGCAGTCTGCAGCGTCAGAGATTATGAATTTCAGTTAACTGACATGCGTCAACAGACATAACACATAGTGATTCTAAGGGCGGGATTGACATTTGCCTGGCTTCCCATCAACATGGCTTCTGGCAAACACCACACCCTCTACGATGTCTTCTCTGTGAAGAGCCTGTAGTTGATCTCCTCCCTAACCACTTCTTAAATGAAAACATCGTAAGACCACGCTAATTGGTCCCAAGATCCAATGGATTTAGACAGAGCCTGAACACACCCAAGTAAAGCTTTTTATAGTAATAGTCAGAGACAATTGAAACACAGGCTTTTTGGGATGACGGCCCTTATTTGAAGTGTGCAGAAATAACTTCTACGATAATGATCTCAGACTTAATGTATGTGGTGATAGACAGAGTAGCGGAATAAAAAAATGAAGCTGACAGTCCATGCTGTCGCTATTAAAAGGATAAACAGTTTGAGAATTAGTAGTAACAGATGGGGCTGATGTTGGATGGGTGGTTTCCATAACACATCACACACACACACACATACACACACACACACACACACACACACACACACACACACACACACACACAGGGTACTGATAAATCAATCATCATAAACACACACATGTAAGAAAGCAAGCAAGCACACACACACATCCAGGCACACAGAAACACACGCAGAAAGAAAGAGAGAGAAGTAGATATAGAAAGTGAGAGTGGAACAAAAAGACAGAGAGAGCTGTGACATTCCTCAGAGTTTCATGTGAACTCATGAGGGGTTGAGACGGTCTGGTCAGTGTCAAATACAGAGGCCAGGACCAAGGGTGGCGCCAGGGATTTTGGCCCCACTGAAGATATATCACATTGGGGGTGCAAAATGCATACAGTGGTGGGGGAGTCAAAGCACATTTAGGTGTGCAGTTAATTAATATAAGGTGTGGGAGCACAGGGAATGGTATCACTACCATATATGCCTAATACAGGGAATAAATTGTTGTCCACATTTTTTTATGGTAAATTCTGCCATTTTACCACAACGGTAGAAGATGTTCATTGTATAGACAAGGGATGCATTGTCACTGAATATCTTTCTAATTTGTTTACTATATTTTCAAGACAAATGGTGATTGGACTTAACAACTGTGGGATCTGCTATAACAAAGTGAAATTTTGGACAGTGGAGCAACACAGTTTTCTTACCATAGTTGCCCAAGTTATACTGTATGTAGGAATTTCTTTTCTGGGTCTAAGAAAATAAAATGCTCACTGAAAAGCAATCGGACAAAATACCATACATGTTATTATTTGTAACTGCATGGAGTCTTGTGGAAGTCTCATTATATTATCATGCACATGAATCAAGGAGCTGTTGCCAGCAAGCTACAACCAAAGACAAAGGCACCGTCAGCTCTTATAAGTGGAATTCACTATTTGATGGAAGACTGATACCGTCTATAAGATATATGCTAGACGCCTTCTTTCAAAGTCAAAATACTTTAGTAATTATAGAAAATAATTATACAACATTGTAATTATTAATGGATAACTTTAAATAGACATGACTCAAATATGCGTTAACCTCTTCAATTAAATAAATTAACAATATCATCTATAGAATGATAAAGAATCTTTGAAATCTTTCTTTTTTCATAATAATGTTTAAAAAATCCCATGGACCCCCTGCAATGCCAACTGACATGACATTCAGCACTGCTAACCTCTTTCTGTTGGGAGTTTGGCAAAAAAAAGATACAAATATACACTGATTTTGCAGGTTTTCATACTTACAAAGCATGTAGAGGTCTATAGTTTTACCATAGGTGCACTTCAACTGTGAGAGACGGAATCTAAAACATAAATTCAGAAAATCACATTGTATGATTTTTAAATAATTAATTTGAATTAGGGTATGGGGATGGGCAGTAGGGCTGGTCCAGGGGTATGGGGCTGGGCAGACAGGAAGTAGGGCTGGTTCAGGGGTATGGGGATGGGCAGACAGGGAGTAGGGCTGGTTCAGGGGTATGGGGATGGCCAGACAGGGCTGCGAAGCCTGAAGCTGTATCTTTTGGGGCTGGTATTAAGCAGGGGCAGGGACAACTGATTATGTATCAATAGTTTGCTGAATGTTTTCCTGTATTAATTAAATGTTGGCTAAAAGAGAAACGAAATGTAAACACTCAGAGATGTATTAAGTAACTAATGTTAGTGGTGCAAAATTGCATTTCACTATGGACTAAGATAACAGGTTAATTTCCATCACTCATGGACTACACCCAGTCTGGATGATAATTTAATAATTGAATGAAACAGATTCATAATTGAAAGATTTTTTTTTATCTGATATTCTAATATTTTTAGGGCCCATATCAGTCATGGGCCCTTATAATCGTTCTAACGTTCCCCCCCCTACGGCGCCCCTGACCAAGACAGTTTGATTAGTGTTAAACCCACATGGTAAACTCTACATTACTATAACATTTTCAGGGCTGGTAAATTTGAAGAACATGTTCCTAAGATTGAATCTCTTATTATTATCACTACACTATATACACTCACCGTCCACTTCATTAGGAACACCTTGCTAGTACCGAGTTAGACCCCCTTTTGCCTTCAGAACTGCCTTAATTCTTCAATGCATAGATTTAACAAGGAAACTGTCCTCAGAGATATTGGTCCATATTGACATTACAGCATCACCAGTTGCTGAAGGTTTGTTGGCTGCACATCCATGATGTGAATCTCCCGTTCCACCACATCCATGATGTGAATCTCCCGTTCCACCACATCCATGATGTGAATCTCCCGTTCCACCACATCCATGATGTGAATCTCCCGTTCCACCACATCCATGATGTGAATCTCCCGTTCCACCACATCCATGATGTGAATCTCCCGTTCCACCACATCCATGATGTGAATCTCCCGTTCCACCACATCCAT
>JACXGJ010011403.1:0-19462 GCA_016801105.1 Esox niger | reverse complement strand
ACACATCCTTCAGACCACCACGACACATCCTTCAGATCACAATGACACATCCTTTTGACTACCACACATTCTTCAGACCAACACTACACATCATTAAACAACTACGACACATCCTTCAGACAAAAGGACACATTAACTCCCAAAATGTCTTCTTATAATTATTTTCTGTCATTAAACCATCCACTTTGACAAAAGTGGACCCTAGCTGAATCTACCCCTGATTTAAGTAGTCAGGGAGAAAACGTTTAGAACACATTAAATTCTCAAGTGAGCGTTGTTGCAGTAATAAATCAGAACCAAAGAGTTACACGAACGCAAACAGAAATATTCCAATAAGGAAGCGCATCGAAAGCAGCCACATTCTGCTTAAGGCTATATTGTGAACACAGCCAGACACAGATTACAACTCTTTACTCTGTCATGGTTTTACCACTTCAAAGGTCAGGAGAACATAGAGATTACCCTAGTTAAATGGACTTCATATATATATATACATATATAGATATATACATAATCTATATAATACAGACTTAAACACTGTCTTCCCCGCAGTCTAAATGATCCACCATCTGCTCAGTGTTAGACAGGGTGTCGGAAAGGACAGTCAGCTGGTTAATAACACCACGATGTGTTTATATGGGTTCATCCCAAATGGCTCACCTCACCAGTGTTCTGTTTCCCCTTTTACCAGTGTTCTGACCCGGTTCAGACAAACGTGCGAAATTGGAAGTAGGGTGTCATTTGGAACGCACGGACCATTCCAGCCCCTCCCAGTAGCCCAATCCCTTCACATTAAAGTGACTGGCAGTTCTATTAGAACTCGTTTAGGTTCTGGAGGAGCAGTGGTTTGTCAGGCTCGCCAGTAGAAGAGAATTCCTTTTCTAGGTCAGCGAGGGTTGCAAGAGGCCTGTTTTAAATCTGATTACTTTCTTACAGGCTTTGCTTTTAGGTTTAATGCATATTTATGAAAGTGGTTTCATATTAGACACCAATGTGCTGGCTTGCGCATACAGAACACACAGAAGAAAAAAACACTTGAGAAGTCAATTTATTTTACCAGCATATGGTTAGTTTGCCTCTGTGAATCTCTGTTTTGGCCCACTTACTAACTGAAGTTATGTGTGGCTTCATCATTCCACGCAGGGTAAGGGAGCACAAAAATACGTTCACCTGCTGTAATAAAGAGCGTGCACGGCTGAATATAAAACGCCAGGAAAGGGTTAACTGAAAACACAGATTGTGTCATGACAGGAAGTCACAACAATGTGTCCCCCAGGTTGAGTGCATCAAATCATCACAAATGATTTCAATGAGTTACTCATTTATTCATAGAAAAATAACAAAATAGCCTCATACCTTCTTCACTCCATCGAAAAAGGGAGGGAGTTTGGATGAAAACATGGCCGAACCAGTTTTTTTTATGCTGTTGAAGTAACCTATAATTTAATAGCCTAGTGGTTGATTCTTCTGTGTCCTTAAGGTCTTTCCTTCATAGTAAACCAGTGAACTTGATGGGACTCGGTTGAAAGTTGAAAATTGAAAGCACTTTGGGGTAGCACATGGCGTAGCAATCAGTGGAGTTCATTCAGAGGGCCAAGCTAACCACCTTAGTTTAGGTTCGAGGATCGACTGTGCCACTGGTTAACGTTTCGGCCGAGCATCACCCTGGGGAAAGTGGCGCCATGGGCATGGTCAGTTGGGTCTATCAGCCAGGTCAGGTACCTGCAAGCTAACTGAGGTTGTTGGTTGGGCGCGGCTTAAGACATGCTGATCTAACTGACTTCCTGGCCGTGTGGAGAAGTAAACATTTTAAAATGAATACAAGCATGCACTATGTGGGGTAGGCAGGGCCACTTGGGACACAGATTTATGCAAAACCAATTGCTTTAATTAACAAGTAAATTGGAATAATTATATGAGGAAATGACTGAAAGGTCATCACAGCATTTTGTTTGACACTATAATACTGTTTGTTAATGGAGTCATGGTCTTCTAGAACATTAATTTTGTTTGACACTATAATACTGTTTGTTAATGGAGTCATGGTCTTCTAGAACATTCATTTAGTTTTTGATACATATACATAAACACTGAAACCAAGGCATCTGTTCAGAGTGAGAAATAGGTAGTGGCTTGACACATTTCATAAGACACAGTATCAACTATTGTTTATATACTTTCTACTATATATTTTTTATTGTTTTACATATACAATAACTGCTTGTTTGGTTATTTCCACTATTAAGACGAAAATTATATTTGTAGGTTTTCCTGTTATAAGCACTAATAAGAAGCTCAGTTCATAAATCTATTGTGGTCATGTTTTCATGTGGTCTTTTTTGTAATAAAGTCTTATTCTCATGGTGCCTCATTTGTGTTGTGTGATGTCTAGATAAGGGTTCCAGCATGACGAAAACTGCATTACAGCATTTTTATACCAGCTTTTTCCAGCTGTAAAATTAACTCACAGAAGGGAGACTGTACAAAAACATGAACACAAAGAAGTCCACCCTGAGCTATGGTTTATATTTTGGGGAATTCGACGTGTGGACAGGATGGATATTATAAATTTAAAAAAAACACTGCATAAACATTACTATTATCGTTTTATATTATTTCCAGCCCAAAGGTGCATTCACAAAGGAAGCAAACCAGTCCACCATGTAAAGTACATTTTCACGTTTGTTAGTCCTGTTAAACTTCCATTGTCCTACCAGGGGAGGCTGAATGATCAGCATATCTTTCACCTCCCCAAATGTGCATGATTGTTTTGGATCCCATGGTTGTGTGTTCCTGTGTTGTGTTGTTTTGGGTCCCATTGTTGTCTTGTGCTGGGCTGTGTTGTTTTGGGTCCCATTGTTCTCTTGTACTGGGTTGTGTTGCTTTGGGTCCCATGGTTGACTTGTACTGGGTTGTGTTGCTTTGGGTCCCATGGTTGACTTGTACTGGGTTGTGTTGCTTTTGGTCCCATGGTTGACTTGTACTGGGTTGTGTTGCTTTTGGTCCCATGGTTGTCTTGTACTGGATAGTGTTTTTATTTCCCAGGATCCTTACAGCTCGTCCCTGTCTTCCCCCTCACAGTAACAGGCTTCCCTCTGGCTGTTCATGAAGGATCTGCAGCCCAGTGTCCAAACTGTGTTGTACAGGGCATCTGCTACAGACTCACAGGCTAGCAGAGGGAGGTGCAGGCAGAGGTCAGGGGTCGGACGAGAGAGAAACAGAGATAGAGTTAGACCTGCAACAGAGAATGGCTTAAGGAGAGAATACACTTCTACAGCTAGAGTAACACACCTTTGACCTTTGACACGAAGCCCAGGCTCTTCTTAAGGTCAGAGCAGATGGCATGAAGACACCAGCGGTACTGAGTGTCGCAGTGGTGTTTGTTGGAACCACAAGTGTCATAGCAGCTGTCCAGCTGGTCGCAGCACCGGGTCATGGCCGGGATGCCCAGGTCAAACTGGGTTGGCAGAATAATAAAAACACATATCAGTTATTTAGGGAACATCTTTTGTGGGTTAGTGGATGGACTGGCTTTCAGTTGTCGTCTTGAGGCGTGTTTCTCTGAACCAGATTAGTGAGTCTGCATTCAAGCCTAGACTTGATATGAGCATGGGAAACTTAAATGGTGCCATGGGTTTCTTCTGTAGGCCATAGGCTACACAGCACAGCGTGTATTAGGAGCTGGTATAAATGATGGTATATCCTGTAAGGGTGGCAGATAGCCATTGCATGTAAAGCGGGTCTGTAACCAAGAGGGCACTAGTATGAATCCCATGCTGACAGGATGAAAAACACAACCCCGTTAGTCCAAGGTTGCTGGTTGACCGTGGCAGCCCTGGGTGTGTTGTGATACGCAAAAACACTCACACATACACACACACCCACACCCACACACAGATATAATATACACACATATCACTATCATTAAAACATGATGTATATCTGATACATACATACAGTTTTGGGTGTTAGTGCAGTAAACCGCATAAAGTTAGTAACAACATACAGTATCAGGTACCTGGAATCCAATGATGTCGGAGGCACAACCATTTGGCTCTGCGCTTGTGTAACCATGGCGATGAACAGGTGTCTTACCTGAGAAAGGGACGTGAGGAACTCTGACCATGTCATCATCGTCAGGTTTCTACAGTCGCTGTTAATCACATCACTGCACATAATGATCAATAGTGTTTTATCAAGCAGCAAAATGGAAAATTTAACACCCTAATGGAAAACATTCCATATTATTCCTTAGATAGAGTAACCTGATGGTGTACATCATCACCATGTAACCTGATGGTGTAAATCACCATGTAACCTGATGGTGTACATCACCATGTAACCTGATGGTGTAAATCACCATGTAACCTGATGGTGTAAATCACTGTGTAACCTGATGGTCTAAATCACTGTGTAACCTGATGGTGTAAATCACCATGTAAACTAACTGGCGGTGTAAATTACAGTTTAACCTAACTGACAGAGTAAATCACTGTGTAACCTAACTGATGGTGCAAATTACTGTGTAACCTAACTGACAGAGTAAATCAATATGTAACCTAACTGACGGTGTAAATCACTGTGTAACCTAACTTACAGAGTAAATCAACATGTAACCTAACTGACGGGGTAAACCAATGTGTAATCTAACTGACAGAGTAAATCAACATGTAACCTAACTGACGGTGTAAATCACTGTGTAACCTAACTGACAGTAAATCACCATGTAACCTAACTGACGGTGTAAATCACTGTGTAACCTAACTGACAGTAAATCACCATGTAACCTAACTGACGGTGTAAATCACTGTGTAACCTAACTGACGGTGTAAATCACTGTGTAACCTAACTGACGGTGTAAATCACTGTGTAACCTAACTAACAGTAAATCACCATGTAACCTAACTGACGGTGTAAATCACTGTGTAACCTAACTAACAGTAAATCACCATGTAACCTAACTGACGGTGTAAATCACTGTGTAACCTAACTGACAGTAAATCACCATGTAACCTAACTGACGGTGTAAATCACCATGTAACCTAACTGACGGTGTAAATCACTGTGTAACCTAACTGACAGTAAATCACCATGTAACCTAACTGACGGTGTAAATCACCATGTAACCTAACTGACGGTGTAAATCACTGTGTAACCTAACTGACGGTGTAAATCACTGTGTAACCTAACTGACGGTGTAAATCACTGTGTAACCTAACTGACGGTGTAAATCACCATGTAACCTAACTGACGGTGTAAATCACCATGTAACCTAACTGACGGTGTAAATCACCATGTAACCTAACTGACGGTGTTAACACCTGCTCCAACCTTACCGTATTTACACATGTACTGACACACTCCGTTGCGTCCCCCCATCAGTTCCACCATTGAGTCAAAGTATCGGTTAGCAGCCTCAAGGCTGTATCTGACAGAAGCCAAGCCCCAGCCGGAGTCCTCTGTCTGCACGTCACCAACAGGCACTGCCGGCCCGGCTGGAGCTTTTGCGCCAGGCTCTTGCCCGTAATGCTGAAGGGAATCCTGGTCTGCAAACTCTCTCAAAATGGCTTGTTGAATCTCCATGTCTTCAGCCAGCCCTTCCTGCTCCGGCAGGTCGGACAACTCTTGGATCGGGGCTTCTGTCCTCACTGTTTCCTGTACAACGTTCTTCAGATCCATGTAAGCTGTGTCTTCATGGGTCGGCTCGTTGGCCATCAGCGCCTCCATGTGGGTGGGTTTTTCTTCCCCGGTCGGGACCACCAGAGCATCCGACTCAGAGGAGCCTACATTTGGCTCTTCGGCAGGAACTAAGTGTTCAACCACGACCTCCGCGATGGACTCCACAGCCACAAGGAGTTCAGCGACGGGGGTGTCTTCAGGTTCTGCCGCTGCGGTCTCTGCCTCCACCGGAGTTTCCACTTGGGGAATGTCCTCAGGGTTCTTCTCTCTCACCAGACTGGCACACATCCCAGAGTAGAGGCTGAGGCAGAGCAGGAGGACGGAGAGCGAACGCGGAAGCATGGTGGCGCGGAGGGCCGAGACGAAATCACTGCTTCAAGAGGAAGTCAGTTGTTGGCAGGCAGAGGAAGCGGTCCACACCTGACTCCACTGTAGGACTGGGTCTACAACACAACGCGACAGTTGTTGACAACCTGAGAGAACCAGACACAGATGGGAAGAAGACAGAGTGACAGACAGTACTGTGTCTGTGTGAGTGGCAGCAGGGACTTTGGCCGCTGACTAGGTTGGGTAGACAGCGAGGCAGGGCCTACGGAGGCTAGGATGAAAGGTCACGGGTCCCTTATCTGTAGATAAAGAAAGCAAAGGACTGTCCGCCAACAGTGTGACAATATCAGAATCAGAATCAGATTCATTCAGTAAGAGCATTCAGAGGTTCACCGGGATGTATCCTGAAGTCCCTGTAGGTACTGGTTTAGTTTGGGTTCACAGGTTTTAACGGTTTTAAGACCATCTTGCAGGCTACTCCAAAGGAGTCGTTTTTTAAGATGCCCTGTGGGAACTCATAGAGGTCGAAGGGTGTATTAGGGTTTTCCTGTCCTGTAGGCCAGCATGGTCTTTGTCTGGGGTAGATGTTGACTCATCTCCCCTGGAGAGAAATCCTTCACGGCTGATTTAACATACTCACCTTTAAAGGGGCATTCTGCGGTTTCTACACTGTATGCTGCCATTGATTCATTTACTAAATATTATTTCCCCCGTTATATTTTACTCAACATCAACCAAGTTGGCTTAGCTGGACTTAAAACTATTGACATGTTTCTAACGGCCTCCCACCTGATCTTCCATCACAGTGTTTAACTTAGCCTGGGACTCTTTTTAAGTACAAGCTCCTGTTTCAGGACCCTTTAAATTGGCAGAGAACTGGCCCTTCCCAGAGCTCTTCAGGGCCCTCGGGAATGGCCAGGAATGACAGGAATAAGAGCACTGGCAATACAGGCCGCTTGTCTGCTGGGCATCTGCGTGTTGTTAGTTACGCCAATAACAGGTTCCTAATAAGTAACAAACACAGCACCAATGCTTTAATCTCTGGAGAGCCTAGGATGGCCAGCCCCCTCCCTGTGAGGGCTTTAGAGACTGACGTTAACCTAGGTTTCCCTTGGCAACAAAAAACCCAGATTCTTGTAAGGTGCTACTCTTTCTATTTGCTTGTTTTGCTAAGTGATTCTGAATGGAAGATTAGATTTTGTTAAGAACAAAATGAAAAACTAACTTTTTGGCATGTCTAAGCAAATTCCGTTAAAGAAAAGATGAGTCTGGAGAACAGTGAGGTTAGACGGCAGTTCTTCAAAGTTCTTCTGCGGAGTATAACTATTTGTGAAAATGAAAAGTACAGTTTAACAAGTTGTGACATTATTATCTGGCTGTAAAACAAAGGTACCAGAAGAAGTCCCCATTTTGGAGTTATAATGAACAACTTACGTGGCTTCAGTTGAAGAGCCATGCAGTTATCTGAAAGTTGATTTATATTTGGATAACCTTATTAACTCATGAACATGATTTAAGTTGATTTGACCCAAGTCTCCAATATTTTTTGCTAGATTTTGTAGTTAAGAAACAGACCTATAAATTGCATTTCCCCTGTGCCAATCCCCACATGTTTTACTAAAACTGTGGAACAGTTGTTAATATTTAAACTGCAGATTGCTCCTTTAATCTCCTCTACTGTTTACCCTCATTCTCCCCCTCTGTCTCTTCTAATCTGTAATTCGTGTCATCAGTAATACCATCACTTAAGCTTCATCACTGGGAACTAATTAAGATCACATTAACTCCAACATGTGGTTTCGTTCTAAAATCCCATTTTGTTATAAAGTGATCTCAGAGACACATCTCTGTGCAGTCAGTCACAGCGGTTTTAACATCATAGAGGTAGAATGTATTATATTTTTATGTGATTATCTACTGATATAAATGCTGGGTTTGATTGGTTTCTGGCAGGGTTTATTTACTGTGCACTTTATGAGTAGGTCTCCTATTTTAATAAATGATTTGCATTCATATTGGAAATACTGACGCAACAAAACGTTTAACACAAGGCGTCAAGCAAGCCATGGTTTCAGACAAGATTATACTTTATTAATCCTCAAGGGGAAATTAGTTTGTCAACACGTCTGAAAGATCCAATTCATCCAATCCACACTGTCTCTCTTCCTCCATCCAGTGGTTGATGGGAGAAATGCAAATGTTTGTTTATGTCAGATTATCGCCAATGTGTCTCTGTCTGCCTCCTAATTAATTAACCAACTGGTGTCCCAAGTCTCAATCAATCCTTGATTGAAGAGGAAAAATTAAGACAAACAATTAATAAGCTTCAAGGTGTAGCGTAACTTGAAATGCTCTAAGGAAGTATTTCAATATGGTATGTTACTATGAGGAAAGTCCTGCAACACGCTCCGACGTCCCAATGCGGTGTTTGAACGTATGAAGAAAGTCCTGCAACACGCGCCAACGTCCCAATGAGGTGTGTGACTGTAAGAGGAAAGTCCTGCAAAACGCTCCGAAGGCCCAATGCGGTGTGTGACTATATTAGGAAAGTAATCTCACTCATCTGAATATCTCTTTATGGTAACATAATTTTTACATGACTGGTAAATAATCGGATATGAAATTACATATTTTCATGATGTAATAACAGGAAAATGGTCCACTGGCAATAATTTGTAACATTTTAATCTTTGGGTATTTCTGATATAGCTAATGACATTTGCACTTCTGTTATCAGAGGAATTTTCACGCTTGAATAAAGCTTTAAAAAAATATTCCAAAAGTGATATGCAGCTTGACTGATGCTACATCGCTCAATTTTCCAGCAAGAATGTGCAATCACAGTAATAGCAACTAGTGAACCTCACAAACAGTTGTCCGAGACGACCCCTGGTGGGCAAAAGCCGTCATTATTTGGTGCTAATTCACCAGTGGTTGTATTCTATCGCTGTCGGGTTGCAGGGCACTCCGGATTTTGTCCCACACCTCCCTGTGAATAGATGCAGGATTCATAAAAACATTGAGAGATCTTTGTCTAATATAATCTAAACGCGTTGCTCCGATGTACAGTTCAAAGAGATCAATGGGTAAATAAAAAACATCCAAATGCTATTTTTAATCATGACAGTGTATTTTTGTCCAGGTATTATGGGATATATACGTACGCTTTCTCATCTTCGCTGGCTCTCGATCTGTTCAGGATCATGTTGATGTTGTCTTCCAGATCCTTCATACAGAGAAAAAGCAATCAGTATAAACAACGCATTATTTAAGTATATACACAAATAAAATGTGTTATATTTTATTTGGTTCAGGTAATCACCTAATCAGTACCTCATTAAGTAAAATGAGGTGTGCCTGTGTTGGAATTTAACAGACACTGGAATGGAATGGCTGCCATACATGTAGAGATTCTGATTTAGTGGTCTCTTGATTCTTAAAGAAACCACTTTTAAAAAACTCTTAAAAAGGTCAAAAATATAAGAAACCACTGCAAATTGAACACTTCTATTACTCAAAACTTTCCTTTTCAGCGTTTTTGGAAAGGTAAGAAAAAGGCGAAGTTGTCTCTTAATTTTGTCAGGAGCTCTCTCTCTATGTATATAGGCAGCTAAATGCTGTATATAACAATATAGATGATTCAAATCTGAACCTTGAAGCTACTTATGCTGGTTATTGTTCATTCCCTCATTTAGCAAAGGCCAGATTATTGATTTGGTATAGAACAACAAACAATCAATGTTATGAACCTCAGAGGTTAAGAGTTAAATACCAAAGTAATCAATGTCTTCTTGCCTTGTTGGTGTTTCTGAAGAGTTCATTAGAGACCTGAAGCCTTATAATGTCCCTCTGCAGAAGGTAAACCACACACACACACACACACACACACACACACACACACACGCGCAAACACACACAGACACACACAGACACACACAGAAACACACGCAAACACACACAGACACACATGCAAACACACAAAAAGACACACACGCAAACACACACACACAGACACAGTAATGTCACACTGGTATTACTGTACACACACTAGTAACGTGTAACATGTTGTTGGTTTCGATCCTGTCTGAAGACACAGTACATGACTGTTGATAAGCTGTGTAAAGGATAAGCAAACCATTAAAGACGTGGAGAGAAGCAGAACATAGTCCATCCAACATGGGTTTGTGTGTATCTATGTGTGTGGGTGTATTGTATGTGTGCGTGTGTGTGTGTGTGTGGGTGCATTTTATGTGTGTGTGTGTGTGTGTGTGTGTGCGTGTGCATGAGTCATCAAGATAATGTAATTCTATGGCGTGAGTAAAAATCAATGCTGCTAAATTTTATTTGGCAGGGATAGCCCGTTTGAAAAAGGAGGTTAATCTCTAAAGAGCATATAGATCATAAAATACGTGAACCAAAGTGTTCCCCCCCCCGCCCAGCCAACTCATACAATGGGCATTTAAGACAACGTTTGTGAAACCTTTGGAAGTTTCTGTATTTTTCACAACTGCTCTAACATATTATCATATTTATATCAGATTCCTAATCATTCACACAATCAATAGCATTTTTTCTTCCTTAATTAACCTAACTGTTCACATATTCTCTAAATAAATCAGCTCAATGAACTGTACAGTACCAGTCAACAGTTGGGATAAGTGGGTCCAATCCAAAGTTGTACTTGTACTGGTGTACATCGTTTGGTTTAGTCTCTTATATGTAGCTTGTATGTGTGTGTGCGTGTATATGTATGTGTGTGTACGTGTTAATGTATGTGTGTGTAGCAACCTTGGCATCTCTGATACACCTCTCAGTAGCTCCTGTGGTGACAAAGGACACCATCTTCTCCTTGATCTCCTTCTGCAACAGCTGCACTTCTCCCCACACCTTCCACACCTGTTAATTAACATCATATGTATTCTATTGTAAACAATGTGGTTAAAATCCTGAATGCTGATTGGCTGAGAGCTGTGGTATATATAAGCAATGAGCAACAAGGGGGTGTGCTATATGGCCAATATACCACGGTTAAGAGCTGTTCCTAGACACAACACATCAAAGAGTGCTGAACAGTGCGTTCAGCCGGTGTATATTGGCCTTATATCACAAGACCTGAGAGGCGTTATTGCTTTTATAAACTGGTTACCAACTCAATTTGTAATATACACTGTTTGTACACTGTTTGTACACTGTTTATACCCTGTTTATTCACTGTTTATACATGTTTTCTCATGTTCCTGACCTGAAGCCTCATAAACTGAACATTGTCTGTAAAGGAGACAGCGCCCCCGTCTGGCTGTATTAGATCTGGCAGTATGGCCTCCTTTTGGAGCCCTGTATTCAATAAAAAAAATCAAGCAATCATGATCTATGATGATGACCGTTCGTTTCATGTTAGAAGACAGACATCCAATCAAATAAGAAATAAAGCAACCAACTTTTATCATCTGAGATTTCCATGAATCTGTCCCGTGCATTCAGAAACTCAATCCGGACCCTAAGGGAAACCGACATTAGAAGGAGATGGATCCTAAGAATCGGTGATTCCCATGAGCAGAGGATCCTAGGAAACACTACACATAAACTCAAGACCATGAAGATTCGTTTTTTGGAATGCTTTTTGGTTATATTCCTACCCTAACAAAATGAATACAAATCGACATTACTGTTGAGCCACATCAGCCAGTGGGACATATTCCAACACATCTGATGTATCCCTTCTCTCAGAGACCCATCGTCCATCTATCTACGTACCGGTCGTTTTCATCCAGGTAACTCCGTGCTTCCTCCTCCAGCCTGAACACCTCGTTGCCAGCTTCCTCCAGATCCTCAGCCTTTAAGATGCCCAGAGCATCTAAGTGAGACTGAACACAGAGGAAGATATAGGGAACAGAGAAAGTCTTATGCACTCCAGACAATTGCAGGTTTTTTGTTCTGATTATTAACTTGTTGTTCCAGGTCTAAATGAGTTACTAATCAAAGTGGAACAATGGAAAGATAAAGCTTTTTTGGAACTGGCTTCAATGTTTAAATTTAAGTGGTGTACTAAAGGGTTACAGTAGCAGACGATAAGCTAACATGATAAGCAAACCACTGTCATACTAGCTTGCCACATGCATTTTTGTGAAACGAGGATCGGTTGAAGATATAAATATATAATTACGCAACTAATACATTAAAAAGGAACTTAAAAATGTGCGTGTATATTCCAGTGTTTACCGTGTTGTCGAGAGACATCCGTGAGTCCAGAAGAGAGTTCAGGAACAAGTCATAATCAGTCTGAAAGGGAGAAACCTCAAGGCCTTGATTTAGGAACATTTCCGCTTTGTAGTATGAAAGAATTTGTAGAGAATGTCTGGTATCTTGGTCACATGTAGTCTATGCTGACGTGGGGAGAATTTTCTCTTAATCGTGACCGTGTTCAGTCTTGGAAGGCAGCCCAGAGGTGGAAAGAACATTTATGATCAAACCGATGAATAACCCTTCAGAAAGCATCTCTGTCTACAGGCCTTTGTCATTTTTGGGTAAAGCACGCATGATGTTGTTGTAAAACAAAGAACTTGTGAAAACCAAGTAAGGAAATCGGTTAATGTTACATTTCCATCATAATGATTATCATTAACATCAACGACAGAGGGGCAAAGGAAAAAGAAAACCTTGATTTCCCTGAGGATGTCTCCAAATACTGACGAGCCTTCGCAGACGTCACTGAAGACGCCCCTGAAGACCTCCAGACGCTCTCTACTAGGCCAACTCTGGTCTGACACTTTGTCCAGCTCCTGAAGAACGAGAATAATTACACAATGCACTTCTGAAATGTTTGCCACTTGCCTCCCGGAAGTAAAAATTGGTGTTGGATTTAATTGAGAATGGCTGTCCATACGTATTTTTTGTTGTATTTTTTTGGCTTGACGAGGATACTTTGCATGAAATTTTCAGAACTACATAGTGAACACATTATCACACAAACATTATACCTCCATGATGTCTTTCTGTTCCACGTCTAAACCTGAAAATATCATTTAAACAGCCGACACGATACAGACACACACACCTTTTCTAGTTTCCTCTCGTACTTCTCCACAGCCTTGCTGCCTCTCAACCATCTCCTGTCTTTGAGGTCCTGTGTGCCCAGAACCTGCCTGTCAAACTGCCTCATCTTCTTCAGCTGGTCGTTCTTGGTCAGGCCGCCCAGGTATGACTGTGTGAACCAGAACCTGTGGAGGTGTCAGAGAAGAGTGACGCGGGTGAGATGCAGACAGCATCATTTAAGGCATGGCTCAGTACAATCAAACCCACACAGCAGGATCGATAAATGAAGTAGCTCTTTTTACATTGTGCACATCTACCAGACTGGTATTACTGTAGAAAAACCTACAACCTCTACCAGACTGGTATTACTGTAGAAAAACCTACAACCTTTACCAGACTGGTATTACTGTAGAAAAACCTACAACCTTTACCAGACTGGTATTACTGTAGAAAAACCTACAATCTCTACCAGACTGGTATTACTGTAGAAAAACCTACAACCTCTACCAGACTGGTATTACTGTAGAAAAACCTACAACCTCTACCTCTAAAAACTTAATTGCATTATTCATTAATTTTGTCCGTACCTGTCCAGCCTTGCCTGTTCAGCACCTCCATTTGGTTTGGTCTGTGTTGGTCTCCTGGGATGGACCAAGAAGAGCTCAGAGTGATCCAGAACCATACTGGTTGTTAGTCCGCTCCTCTTCTCCTCTCTTAGTTCTTTCACCCCTTGTGGCATTGCTCTATGGAAACTCTGGTGCTGCCCGGACTTCAGGACTTTATGTTTTAGCCCCTTGGCGACAACGAAACCAAACATGGCCTCCTTCATCTTCTCTGTGTTAGTGGCCATCTTGGTATCTCTCTGAAGGCATTGTGCAGGACGACAGTCTCTTAGGCCTTCGTCCTCCTCTCCCCGCTTCTGGAACTAACCATCATCAACGTGGTAATGGTAGCCATATACAGGTGCTGGTCATATAATTAGAATATCATCCAAAAGTTGATTTATTTCAGTAATTCCATTCAAAAAGTGAAACTTGCATAATGTATACAGTCAATCCACACAGACTGATATATTTCAAGTGTTCATTCCTTTTAATTTTGATGATTATACCTGACAACTAATGAAAACCCCAAAATCAGTATCTCAGAAAATTAGAATATTACTTAAGTCCAATACAGAAAAGGATTTTTAGAAATGTTGGCAAACTGAAAAGTATGAACATGAAAAGTATGAGCATGAACAGCACTCAATACTTAGTTGGGGCCCTTTTTGCCTGAATTACTGCAGCAATGTGGCGTGGCATGGAGTCGATCAGTCTGTGGCACTGCTCAGGTGTTATGAGAGGCCAGGTTGCTCTGATAGTGGCCTTCAGCTCTTCTGCATTGTTGGGTCTGGCGTATCGCATCTTCCTCTTCACAATACCCCATAGATTTTCTATAGGGTTAAGATCAGGCGAGTTTGCTGGCCAATTAAGAACAGGGATACCATGGTCCTTAAACCAGGTACTGGTAGCTTTGGCATTGTGTGCAGGTGCCAAGTCCTGTTGGAAAATGAAATCTGCATCTCCATAAAGTTGGTCAGCAGCAGGAAGCATGAAGAGCTCCTTAACCTCCTGGTAGACGGCTGCGTTGTCCTTGGACCTTAGAAAACACAGTGGACCAATACCAGCAGATGACATGGCACCCCAAACCATCACTGACTGTGGAAACTTTACACTGGACTTCAAGCAACGTGGATTCTGTGCCTCTCCTCTCTTCCTCCAGACTCTGGGACCTTGGTTTCCAAAGGAAATGCTAAATTTACTTTCATCAGAGAACATAACTTTGGACCACTCAGCAGCAGTCCATTCCTTTTTGTCTTTATCCCAGGCGAGACGCTTCTGACACTGTGTCTTGTTCAAGAGTGGCTTGACACAAGGAATGCGACAGCTGAAACCCATGTCTTGCATATGTCTGTGCGTGGTGGTTCTTGATGCACTGACACCAGCTGCAGTCCACTCTTTGTGAATCTCCCCCACATTTTTGAATGGGTTTTGTTTCACAATCCCCTCCAGGGTGTGGTAATCCTTACTGCTTGTACACTTTGTTCTACCACATCTTTTCCTTCCCTTCGCCTCTCTATTAATGTGCTTAGACACAGAGCTCTGTGAACACCCGGCCTCTTTAGCAATGACCTTTTGTCTTGCCCTCCTTGTGCAAGGTGTCAATGGTCGTCTTTTGGACAGCTGTCAAGTCAGCAGTCTTCCCCATGATTGTGTAGCCAGAACTAGACTGAGAGTCCATTTAAAGGCCTTTGCAGGTGTTTTGAGATAATTTGCTGATTAGAGTGTGGCACCAGGTGTCTACAATATTGAACCTTTTCACAATATTCTAATATCCTGAGATACTGATTTGGGGGTTTTCGTTAGTTGTCAGTTATAATCATCAAAATGAAAAGGAATAAACACTTGAAATATATCAGTCTGTGTGGAATGACGGTATACATTATGCAAGTTCCACTTTTTGAATGGAATTACTGAAATAAATCAACTTTTTGATGATATTCTAATTATATGACCAGCACCTGAATATTGTGGTTTTCCTGGGTCCATATTCATAAAGAACTGCGTTAGTAGGGCTTCAGCCTGGATCCAATCCTCCCTGTCTTTTTATGAATATGGCCCCGGAACAAGAATGGGCTAACATGATCATGTCAATGAAATCAGAAGAATTTCTGCTGACAGGGTAACCAGTCCTAGATCTATCCTCCAAACTCTTTATCCATGGCACTGAAATACACTACAAAGCGGAAGTACCTCTGACATTTTCCAGATTGGCTGTTCTGTCGTTCTCAGTTGGGGCTGCACCACGGTGTTGGGGCTCAGGTGACCACGGATGTAGGTGATGATGTCAGCCTTGTGGGCCACCTCTGTCCCCGAGAGAACCCACTGGAGCTCCTGACGAGGCTTGCTATGTGTATGTGCCTTGGCGGCCATTGCTTAATGAGGCCGTAGAGAAACTTCAGAGTGGTATTAGAAATACGCGGACTATTCAAGGGCATGTATACAGTACGGCCTATCAAGTGTATCCAACATTGCAGCTTTTGGAACGTCTATTTAATTCCCAAGTAATCGAAGGTTTTAAGTGCTGCATGGTTATTTCATGAACAAAAGCAATTAGGATAAAATGTGCGTACGATTTGAGGGAAATATGCTTTTTGTACATGGACATTTTGGGGGTCTTTTACTGCAGCTTATGAAACATCACTGTATATGTTGCTTTTATATTTTTGGTCTTTATATTTTAAGTGCAAGTTATGTAACTCATTTACGCACTAGACGCACCGCCTTCAGTACAGTAGAACACAATGTTGTACTAGAGATTATTAACATGGTTTAAAATGTATACTTACGCCTTGAAATAAAATGAATTAGGTTAGCTTTCAGTCGGTAGATTTGGCCGGTAGTATAGTCATGGCGTGATTTACATTTCGTGCGAGAGTGCTTGACGCACATCTAACCTAATTTCGCCTAAAAGCATGGCATTCAACACGATATGAACCATGTACTCTCGTCAAAAAAGTGTTGTACCATCAACATCAAAGTATTATCCACTTACCCGCGTCTGTGTGCGCAGAGGCAAACATAAAAGTATAACGAAAACAGTCCTATACCAGCAGTCGGTTGTCAGGGGATACCACACGGCAACACACGGTGGCGAAAGTAATCCGCGCTTGGGTTAGATTTCGTGCCATCATCGAGGGAGACAAACAGTAAAGTTTTCACAAAGAATCAACATTGCGATGTTTTTTTGTTGTTGTTGGACCTTTGTACTTTCCTTTTTTATTAAAAGCCTTGAGTCTTTAGCTACTTTTGACTGTGGTGGCTTACTTCAACATGGACGCACTAATGGAATTATAACGATAGCATTTGCTAAACAATGGTCTTAAACAAAATATATAATACATGAGATATAGTAGATTGAACATGAAAATATTACCAGCTCTAAAACGGAGCCCGTTTTAGAGCTCTGAAATTGGATCTGAAATCTGTCTTCAAATGCATACGTAGGCCTAGTTTATAATGTGTTATATATTTTTACTTTTGTAATTTGAAATGATGTGACACAAAACAACTTCCGAAAATAATTTGAAATGTCTTATTTGAAAATACAAAAACAAATCCACACTAAAAAACTTTTGACCGAATGTTTTAAAGACCAATTTTGACTATGCAGCCTCAACCACTTGCCCTACGGTTCAGTGAAGTGCTTGTTATTCAGTCATGGCCTATATCATGGTTTTTGTAGCGAAAAGTATTGCGTGGATGTCTACTGCATTCTTGAAAGCGCTCACAGATGCCACTTATGTTTTCAGGAATATTTAATAAAACTCATCATTTTTACTTCATTACATTTACAGCTGAGACATTCCTCAGATATAACATGTCTAGGCCCTTCAATTTTTTTAACATGCCGTACCCAAATATATTTAACCGTTATAACATGTATAGACCATATAACAGTTATGTTTAGACCATTTATTTAACAGTTAATACCGTGCATAGACCATTCTTACAACGGTTATAACATATCTAGAACCATTGTCATAACATTTATTCTAACTTCAGTTTCTTGTCATGTTCACTTTGTACAAAACAAAATGGCCAACATTTTAGTTATTTCCTTTGTATAAAAAATATAAGTTAATTTAAATGTTTCGGGGATGGAGTGTGTTGAAGGGTGCAGTCAAAAGCTCATTCACACCCAGTCACGCACACCCATTCGCGCGCGCGTTCACCTAATCACACAACCACTTCATTATGTGCACACGCGCGCACAGACACACAGACACGCACGCACACTCACACGCGTTTAGTCAGAAAGTGCATGACTGCCATTATAAGATAGCACCAATCAAAGCAAACAGCATACTTTGCCCTAATTCAATTCTAGCATGTAAGCATTGCCAACACTATACACTTATGGCTGTGTTGTACTGTATATATGTAACATCATATCAGGGTGGGGGGCATTCCTTTCCACTTCACAGTCAATCCTGAATGTAAACCAAATTAAATTACATTGAAGAGAACTTGAATTTGCATTGGGACATACTACCGGCATTGGGACATACTAGCGGCATGGGGACATACTACCGGCATTGGGACATACTAGCGGCATGGGGACATACTACCGGCATTGGGACATACTACCGGCATTGGGACATACTACCGGCATTGGGACATACTACCGGCATTGGGACATACTAACGGCATTGGGACATACTACCGGCATTGGGACATACTACCGGCATTGGGACATACTACCGGCATTGACTGGAGTTTGAGTGGAAGTCATCCTGGCCCTGGCAAACTTTACGCTTTCAAATATTTCAATTCTTTTGTCGTTTCTATTTTTGGGTTCCGGCTGCTAACTAAGGCTGCTAGCACTGTTACAGAACTGTCGGTTCTCCAGTCAACTAAGCGACACCGCGTCGGCAAGGCCGGTTCTAAGCATAAGAAACATAAACTGTCTCTTAGGGCCCCCGAGCACTAGGTGGTCCCATTCTGCTAGGGATCCGCTAGGGGAGGGGGCCTAAAATAACGTTTTGCTTAGGGCCTGCAAAAGGCTGAAGCCTAAAGGACCAGCGGTCATGCTAAGACGCAGCAGATTTTGGTGACTGATGGCATCGCGCCCCTATTGCATTCAGTCTCAGATGTGTTTTCCCTAGTGTGACAATGGAAGCAGGTGTCTAGATAAAGGCGACCAGACAGTACGCCGGGAAAGGGATCTGGGGCCAGGCTATAACATGCCAACAAACCACCGGCAACACAAAGATTCAACATCACATTAACATTCCCTACAATATACATTCGGTTAAACCTCTGGGTCCATGGTATTTTTACACAGTATTTTTACACTGTGTCCATAAGAACTTTAGCAGGTGTTTCAGGAATACCATAAGATTAGCTTTTTAACTACAGAGAAGTGGCTAAAGACTGTAGGGGTGAAGTCAGGATTCAAACACGCTGCCAGTCATGTGTTGCATCTAGCCTATTGCGGTAACATTGGCTTTAAGAGTCATAGTTTATACAGCCTGCAACTTGACTGAATCCAGACCAAAATGTCAAGATGTCCCGCAAATCCAATAAACTAGTATTATGCTGCAATACTTTTAGCTGATTTCATGTGTGTATACTTTTTATGTAGTATTTGTACATTGTTCGGTAAAGCTGTCTTCCTCGTACTAGCCTCTTGGCGTCTATTGGTTTTCCATTTCTTGGAGTGCAGTAAGGGGAATACCTTACACCAGTCTCATCTCAGATCCACAGAGGGAAGTGGTGGATGGATGATGGTAATCCACACAGAAAATGGTGGTGGTAGGACAAAGGTGGTAGGATGGTGATGCTGGTAGTCAGATGAACAAGGTCAGATATTAGTGGGA
>JACXGJ010011402.1:0-19994 GCA_016801105.1 Esox niger | reverse complement strand
GGTGAAGAAGAGAGGGGGGAGAAAGTGAGGGTGAAGGAAAGAGTAAGGGTGAAGCAGAGGGGGGAGAAAGTGAGTGTGAAGGAAAGAGTAAGGGTGAAGAAGAGAGGGGGGAGAAAGTGAGGGTGAAGGAAAGAGTAAGGGTGAAGAAGAGAGGGGGGAGAAAGTGAGGGATGCATGATTCCTCCTCATGGTCGGTTGTCAAGGCTTTGTAGCATCCATTGGCAAGACATCAGCCACAAAAAAAGACAGAGAGAGACATGGGAGCATGGAAAGAAAAAAACGAAGAGACCGAGAGAGATGAAGGATAGAAAAGAGGAGACGGGGATTGGAATGTTGTGAAAGATGACAGAACAGCGGGATAGAGTGGTGGCCTGTGTGGATTTCAAACACTACACACACACAGTTATCTGTCCTTGTCTCCTCTTTTCTAGCCTTCATTTTGCTCTATCTTTGTATTTCTCTTTCCATATAGCTCCCCACCCCTCTTAGATTTTTTTATTATCCCTGAACCCTAATGTTAATCTAAGTAACCAAAATGGTATGCCTAAACTTAGCCTAACCTTACACTTTATGCCTAATTACTAAACCTAAAATGAATTAAAAGTAATTGCAATGTTATTGTTTGCCAGCAAAAGCATTTAGTGAGGACCAAAATGTCAGGTTTTGCTAACTTTATGGGGACTCCTGTTCCGCAAATGTACAGTATTGTAAAACCTGGATCACACACACACACACACACACACACACGCACGCGCACACACACACACACACACACACACATACAAAATCAATTTGGAAGCACACAAAGAAAGCATGTGAGGGAATATTTCTTTTTTACAGAATACCAGGTCACTGACACTGCTGCTAAATGTTTTGATCTTAAAACAGTTTGAAGGATCCTGGGAGTGTGGCTTCTTGATGTTCTCTTTCTCTATATCTCCCTGCAGATTCTTCACACAAGAACCAGCTCAATAAGAAAATATGTGCATGTTATTTTAGGAGGATTATTTGACACCATTAGGCATGGCGTTCATCACTTGGATCACTAATGCATTCTTGAATAAGTTCATAGCCAAGACAGAAAGGCTGACACACACACACACACATTTCTCCTTTATGCTTCTTTGTAGAAAGTATTGATATGGGTATTTTTGACATTCCAAAGACTCCTGTGGATTTGTAGCAGAAAACCAAACCACAGTTGTAATGTAACAAATATTTGCTGTATTCAGGGGATGTTTTTAAGAGAAACATCAAAGTTGGGCCACATACAAAGTATGTGTTTCTACAGCCTCACCGCAGAGTGTGTCTTCTGTCTGTGCATGTCTTCTGTGTATATTTTTCACACTTTTATTCTGTAGAACAAACAAGAACAAGCAGAGCATATTAAAGCTCAGAGTAGTGTTGGATTGAATCAAAACATTCACCCTATTCCCTTTAAAGCTCTATGGGTCCGTCCATGGTGAAAGCATTGCTCCATATAGGGAGTAGAGTGCTATTTGGAATGCAGAACACAACGCATACAGGGTATGTTTAATAAAAGAGAGTGGCTAAACATACACATGGCCTAGTTAGCGTTCACTTGCATTTATACCTTACATTGCATTCTACTTTGTGAAAAGAATGAAGCCCTTCTCCCAAAGGATATTGAGCAATTTCTGAAGGCAAAAGCCTTCTGCCAAAGTACATAGAGTCATGGTGAATGGAGATGAGGCCCTACTCTGATAGGAAATGGAGTAAAATAGACAAACCCTTTCTTGCAACGATGAGGGAGTCAGTATGGACAGAGATGAAGCTGTACTCTCCACGGTCAGGATGTCATTGTGAAGAAAGATTTAGTCCTTTTCCCAAAAGAAAGGGACTCAACATGGGAAAAATGAATTCCTTCTCCAAATGGATACAGCTTCAGTGTGAGTAAAGATAAAAATGTAATCATCAAAAACAAATACAATTGTCACTAGGGAGAGGGGTCATTGTGAATGAAGATAAATTCCTTCTCTCAGTGGACAGGGAGTCATTGGGAATGGAGATGAATCCCTTCTCCCAATGGACAGGGAGTCATTGTGAATGGAGATAAATTCCTTCTCCCAGTGGACAGGGAGTCATTGGGAATGGAGATGAATCCCTTCTCCCAATGGACAGGGAGTCATTGGGAATGGAGATGAATCCCTTCTCCCAATGGACAGGGAGTCATTGTGAATGGAGATAATTTTCTTCTCCCAGTGGACAGGGAGTCATTGGGAATGGAGATGAATCCCTTCTCCCAATGGACAGGGAGTCATTGGGAATGGAGATAATTTTCTTCTCCCAGTGGACAGGGAGTCATTGTGAATGAAAATGAAGCCATTCTCCAAAAGGGCAGGGAGTCACTTCAAATAAAGATGAAATAATTTTCCCAAAGGACTGGGAGTCACTACAAATAAAGAATAAAACATTTTCCCAAAGGACTGGAAGTCCTTCTTTTAATGGACAGAGATTCATTGTAAATGAAAATAAAACCCTTCTCCCAATGGACAGAGAGTCATTGTGGATATAAATTACACCGTTCTCCAGAAGGAAAAGCAGTCAAACTGAATGGAGGTGAACCCCTATGGACTCCCTATGGACAGTTAGTCATTATGATGTAAAAGTCTCCAGAACAGGCTCCTCCTTTAGTAGTCTTATTTTATAAAAACTCCATGAGCTGCCATGAGCTAAGTCATATCAAAGAGACCAGTCAGGTATAGTTCGACCTAGATTTATATTAGGGTAGAATTTCACTTACCCTTAACACTTCAAATTTAATAGTGCTGTATTTACTTAAAAACACTGTCGCTGTTGTATTCCTCAAAATATTGTTCTCATTTTTGCTATAGAAATCTCATTTTCAAGTGAACTGTCACTTCCTATGTTTACCGATCACTTTGGTTCACAAATGGGATCAATACGTTTTTTTTCCAGGAAGAGGAAATATCAATGTATCTTTGTAAGAAACCATTTAGCTAGGCATTCGCTAGCCAGCAAATATGTCATGGCCAAATAAGAGGCCAGTGTGTGGTGGCGATGCTAATATTGCTTGTTTTCAAACTGGAACAAATGTGAATAATAACTAATTGTGAAAAATGACCCCATGTGCCTTCATAAAACAACTCGGGTAAAGCGGAGTTTCACCCCAATATGGATCTATGTCAAACTCTCCCTATAATCTAGAGATGACACAATCACTGCCATCAATATGAAGCTTCTGAACAGAGACAGAGAGACACACAGAACAGCACAGGCCTTGGGATGGAGGGGGCTCAACCATAAATATCTTGCCTGTGCATTATAACGGGCCTGGCTTGTGTAATTTTGCTACTGATCATATTCTCCCCAAACACATTGGACCAGCAGGTATGACCTTCAACTGACTGTGCATGGCTGTCAGCCTGGTTCGAGACGGACAGCGTTCAAGTTACATTATATTACTCGCATGGATTTTGTCTTTTTCCACATCTGGGTCCTGTATGTCTGCTGTGCAACCCACGCTTGGAGAGACCCAATGAGAGGACTCTGGGTGACAAAAACACACGCACAGTCAGACATAAACACATAAGAAAGGATTCACCACCACCAGAGTTTCTGCATAATTTACAGTTCATACCGCGTGAAAGGCCGGTTTTTAACCGTCTGTGAAATTGGGCTTATGTAGCAGGCAGGGAGAAGAGAGATATCATAGCCGAAGCTGCTTTCCTCTTTGGAGAGCTGCCCTAAAATAGCTTTGAACACTGTGCTTTCTAAGATATCCAGCAGAGCTTCCTTAGGCATGGTCCAATACAGTCTAATATAGACTTGTGCAGGCCTACAGTCACTGTTGGAGAGGAACCCTTTAACATTGCTATTAGTTGAAATCAATAATAAAATACAGAAAAGGTTTCTGTGAAACATTTCTCCAATGTTCATTATTATGGATTTAATAACAGCTTGTGAAATCTATTCATAAATACTTTTGATTTAGAGAGAATCATATACAGGGTCCAAATGAAAATCACATCATACCTTCTACTGGATTTTGGGGTCATTTTAAGCGATTCTCCAAATTCAAGGAGGGTTTCTGCACATTATACAAATAATGCATTGATACAATGCAGATGACAGACCTCCAATACCTTCTCCATTGATAACCGTTTAGTCTCACTTTGGGTTGATAATCTGTAAAAATGGATTAAGGCATTAGAACAACTGAGTGAGCGTAAGAGGATCAATAATGATTCCTATCTCAATGGCATCATCCTAAATCATTTGTCCCTATGACACTCTAAAGCAGATTATCTGACAGATTTTTGATATCGAGAAAATGAGGCCCTTTATAGACTTGTCATGTTTCAGATGTTAAACTGATGACAGTGTAGGAGGTAAAACAAAAGTCTGACACTCGTCTCTCTACACACCTCTTTACCCAACCCTTAATATTCTCTAATCATCTGGATATTGAATCACCCATCTTCAGACTTGCAAACTTGTCCCTTTATAGTTGCCATTTTGAATGCAAAATATGCCACTGCGTGAATCGTTTACATCCAATGACAAGCATACATTTAAGCAGGTGTACATCAGAGTTCAAATCTCAGGGTAATATCCGAGTGAGGCCATAGTCCACTTCACCTTGCGCTTTACGTATGATCAGCCTGCCATCCACATAAAGGCACAGGCCTGTGGTATAAATTCCACTAAAATGCAACTCTTAACTTAAAAAGCACTGAACACCGAAAAGCCATCCACTCTACACCAAATACCTTGTTTCAGATTCACATGCATTTCAGACATGGCAAGAGTGGTTTTATTTGTCATGTATATCCTGGTAAGTAAAGGTGTAAGTTTTTGTGTTCTTTACCCAGGCAGCAGGAATGCATGCTTTACGAATGTATCTGGTGATTGTTTGACTGACAGTTCTGGCTGCCTAGTGATTGATGTGATACAACCGGCTTCATCCCACGTCTGAAAATGGTAAATAAATCATGTGCTGGGCCATTTTAAATAACTACTAAGACAGCGTTTGTATAGCAAACAAAATGTTGTCTATATACACAGAGGACATGGAGTACAGATAACATCATAAAATATAACGAAAAAATATTTAAGAACGTTTTCTTAGTTGCATTACTACCTGGTGATTTTTTCTTTGCACGGAACAAACTCCAAAACTCAGATTGTAAATGCAATCCATAGAGATATTACACATGCCTTTGTGTATTTTTTGGCAATTCAAAAATTATTTATGGTATAAATGAATGGTGAATAGGTTTTATAATAATGATTTTATAGACTATTTCAATCTATAGAACCTCTAAATGATCTCAATTAAACGTTTGCTAATATCTAGCTATAGTTGCAATGCTAACAAAGCAAATTTATTTACATGTCTTAGCTAGCTATACAATGGGTCTGTTCATTAGTAATGGAAGGTTCGACTCATTTTACTGATCTGCAACTTATCGACTCATTCTAGCATTATATGCTACACCGTATCATGCTTTACAACCCACAACAAAACCATTTTCATTATGTGTTTTATTAGAAGATTTATAATACTTCTGACTGCAGACCAAGAGGTATTAATTATTGTAAAAAAATAACGCTAATTGTCAAGAGGCAACATCTAGAGGCAAAATCAATGTTCAATTTAGATCAAAAGAACTCATTAGAAAATAGTGATATTTAAACATAATGATATTTGTCCTATCATTATAACTTAAAATGTACTAATACTACTATTTTTATCCAACTAAATACCTAATAGACTAAATACCTTTTTGCATTCACTAAGGCTGATAATAAATGGGAGACTCAAAGATCCAATAGATAAATTACGTACAGTTAAGTACGGGAATAGTTGGACACTGACAACATTTTCATAATTTTGTCTCTGTATGCACCACAATGAATCTGAAATTAAACAACTGAGATGCAATTAAAGTGCAGACTTTCAGAGAAGAGGTTGAACAAAAATATTGTAAGAAACGTTTAGAAATTGCAGCCATTTTCAAACACAATCCCCATATTTCAGTGTCTCAAATGTAATTGGACAAATGTACACAATCATAAATAAAATGTTCAATCTTAATACTTTGTGTGAGAATCCTTGGCAATGTCTGCTTGAAGTCTGGAACACATGGACATCACCAAATGCTGGGTTACTTCCTTTGTGATGCTTTGCCAGGCCTTTACTGCAGCTGTCTTCAGTTGTTGTTTGTTCATGGGTCTTTCTGCCTTAAAAGGTTGAGATCAGGTGATTGACTTGGCCATTGCAGAATATTCCACTTCTTTGCCTTAAAAATCTCCTGGGTTGCGTTCACAGTATGTTTTGAGTCAGTGTCCATCTGTAATTTTGTAACGCCGTCTAATTAGTGTGTTATTTTTTTCTGTTGATTGGGCCATTCCTAATGTTCTTGTTTTCTCTCTGATGGATTTTGAGAAGATGTTTATTAATAAATCAAGTTTAATCAAGTCCCGACATTTACAGTATTACCAATAGACATGCACATAACTGTCATGATGTCGAAAGGACGCAGTACACAAGCGCAGGTAGAACGGAGGACATCTAATAAATGAAAGAAAACAGACAGGAACGAAACAGAATTCTTGATAAAAGGACAGAAACAAAATAAAACACAGAACTAAAACAGAACTACTGGAAGTTGGGGTCAAACCAAACAGGATACAAAGGGGAAATAGGAACTTAATATTGGGTCCATGATCAGGGAAAACAGGTGTAGCTAAATGTTCTTACTTTGGATCATTAAGGATGATAATAAATTAGATACTCTGAGATCAGAAAGATTGGAAGACGAATTTCCTCATTAGTTGTTTGCCTTCCATCATTCCTTCAGGTAATCCAAAGAACCAAAAGGTCCATGGACCATCGTTCGTTTTGTGCAACATTCTTCCCGGTGAACGAGATTCAGATATCCAAAAGAGACATGAATCATTGTGCATTGTTCCTTCTGTTGAATGGAATTCAAAGATCCGAAAGATCCATGAATCACCGTTCATTTCATTCATTGTTCCTTCCGGAGATGAATCATTCACAATTCAAGGAAAATATTTGTTCAAAAAGAACGAACCGTTTGCAAACGTCCCATTTCTTCTGTTCAGTCAAGTAGAGTAGCCTACAGTAATTAATGCACATGTTTGGAGAACACAGGAGGAACGGGAGAATGTGTGTTAGAGACATTACAGCTGCAGAGGGGTGTGTTTTATATTGTTTTCCATTTACTGACTCAATGAAATCAAGACCGGGCTATTCTTTTGTACACTCAACATAGTGAAGAGAAATGTCTTATTAAACACATCTCTACCCATTGATCATGTTATAGCTAACATTTCTGATGAGTTATAATCTGAATTATAACATGACGTTGTAATATGTGAGGATAATCTGTGTATCCATGCAGGCCTGAAGATCCGGGAGGTGATGATCAATGTGTCCCGTCAGCAGGTGGAGGACTTCCACGGCCCAGAGGACTACTGGTGTCTGTGTGTGGCCTGGAGCCACCTGGGCACCTCCAAGAGCCGCAAAGCCACAGTACGCATTGCCTGTGAGTACCAGCAAAGAGGGATAGGGAAGGGTTAGACATTTCCCTCCCTGGTGGAAAGGGAGGTGTAGTGAGTGATTTAGAGGGAAAGAAAGAGAATGACTTGTGTTGAAAGAGATCTTTCAGTCAAACAGAGATAAAATGAATCCCTATGCCCAAAATTCCAAAATGCCAAATACCCAAAATGCCAAAACACAACTCTTTGATCGAATCCCAAAAAAAAGCTTAATTAAAGCTTACTCCCTGGGCCCCCTCCTGTATCTTTCAGACCTGAGAAAGAACTTTGAGCAAGACCCCCAGGGGAGGGAGGTGCCCATTAAAGGCATGATTGTGCTACACTGCCGTCCACCAGAGGGAGTGCCAGTTGCCGAGGTAAGGAAGTTTCAACTCACAGTATACAGAATGTAAGTTGTATTTCTCACATCATTTTTTTATTCAATTATTACCATTATCCCGGGATACAGCATCCTTTGTCTCTGCCTATATGTTTATGACTGTGTGGAGGTAATGAATGATTCAACCTACACAAATGGGCAGTGCTATAGCACTGGTCCCCCTCCATGCGTTGTGGTCATCAAATAGTCAAGTCGATATGCATTCATGGATGTGACTCCAGGTAAGAAAGAGAGTGGTTAAATAATGTATCATCGATGTCCAGGATTTTCTCCAACATGGCTCTCATCCAGGAAAAATACTCCTATCCTCATCTAAAGAGAAGCAACCCTACCAACCTGTAAGTGAATCTGGGGCATTACATTTACTTAACTCCATCCTAATCTTGTCTGAAGCAAATGAGGCCACAGTGTGTGTTTGGCTGCCGAGACTCCACTTTGGATGTTGTTTAAGATTATGTTGCAATTTGCATAGTGTTGTGAGTTAATGTAAACACATTATTGCTACCACGCTAATACAAGCGCTGGAACATTTGAATCAAAGCGGAAAAACGTGCCAACAGTTCATCAGATTTATGTCGAAACTAAGTAATTAGTGTGATTTTCCATACTGTTTGAAGACATACAAAGCTAGACATCACATAGAATCCCAGCTATGTAACTTTGCAGTTTCTTTGCACAGTGCCCTCAAAGGGAATACCAAAGGGAGGTAGATGCCAGAGCTGAGTGGTCCCAATATTTTTTTTCTTAGCCTTAAGACAGAGGGCAACATATGTGAACCTGCCTGCTGTGTGAAAGTTTCCATAGCTCTGAAGAGCAAGCAATGTCACTCTGTAGAAGTCAGTGGGTGCCTGTGTCTCATATTAGCCATACATACGTTTCACAAATGTAATCAAATGTAATACATCTTGGTCAAATTTAGATGTAATTCATTCACATTTGCCAGAGTAGAATTTTGTTGAATTGTATTGAAAGTTAACAGTAAAAGAACAATTAGCATTCCTAAATCCCAAGTAAATATGTATATGCATTACCTTGTATTAGTATTCACACCCCTGACCAATTCCCTGAATTACAAATGGTACAAAAAGTCTATTATTGTAAGTTGCCATTTTTTATGAACTATTTCTAAGAAAAAAACTGAAATGCATTGACTGCATAAATATTCAACCCCATGCCAGTCCCTTATAAGGGAATTATTACCTTATCATTGGGCTTCACCTGTGGACCATTGAAGTCACTGTCACATTTTCTCATTGGTTTTACTATGAATCTAATTTGAAATTAGAAATAAAGTAATAAAATGTATGGATTTAAAAAAGTGTTTTCAAAAACTCCTAGTGTTTGGATATCCCAGTGAGCACATTTGGTTCTAGAATCAGGGAGTGGCTCACACCACCCTGGCACTGTCAATAAAAGGCCTTCACTCAATACTCGGCTCTCAAAGAAGAAAATATTTGTGGGAGAAGATACGGAGAGGTCAACAATCACTTTGAAGTAGTTCCTGAGTTGTGTGGCTGGGAGTGGAGTAATGATGCACTGTATGGTAAACCTTACCAAGTGCTCTAAAAGAAAAGGGGGAAAAAAACTCCTACTTAAATCAAAGTCATTCACCACACATAGATATTGTATGTAAATCTGTGGAACATGTCTTTAAAAGAGCATCTAATGGGGGAAGGACTGACACAATAATAATATTATAAAATGTTATGCTGAAATTGCCCATCTCCGGTCAAAGCGGTGCTTAGTTCCTGCAGTTTGTAAGATTCATTATTATAATTTATTTTACACATTTCAATTCATGACTATAGTAAATGAAGCAACCATGTATGCTTTAACATTTTTCAAATGGAGAGAATTCAAATATGTCTTCTCCTTTTGTGGCCAGGGTTACATAAAAATCTACAATGTTCCACATACTTTGTTTACAATTATTATGTCAGACTTTATTTGCCCCAAAAAAAGCTCCTATGAAAATAATTTGAGTATTTATAACCGACATAACTATTTACATGCCTTGATGCTGAATGACTATTTTCCTGCAGTGTGAAACAGGCTCATAATACGATACAGCATCTGGACCGCAGATGGGATCTTTTACTAGAGCTGACACATCTGAACTAAATCCTAGGTATCTGCATCTTTACACCTGGCTGCTCTGTTGCAAAGTGAAAAGTGGGTAGCTATAGCTACAAGGTGTTTCTACAACCATGATGGTTCCTTTGCACCCTAGTCTATATATATTTGCCTGACAGATTACTGAGAAAATAAAATTATTCTTGTTTCAGTCCTTTAAATGAAAGTGATTTAAGGGAACTTGTGTTACATATGTAACGCAACATGAAGTAAAGGATCATCTTTGGTGAATAACGATAAACATAATTAAAACCCAATTACAGAATTAGCTGCAATGAAAGGCCTATATTAACTGTCTAGAAGGTGATCATACAGATTACTGATAGCAGTAAAGAAACTTTGGAGAGGAATGATGGGGCTTTTCAATAACTTTAGGAAAAATGAAAACATTCACAGTCATTAGGCTTGGTATTAAGCACCCAGTCTTTCCCCAACAAATTGCAATTAATCATTAAGTCATCTGATCCAAAGTCATTTGAAGTGCTTAAAATGTAATTATTCACTGATAAACCTAACATTTCCAGAGACAGCACATAGATAAGACAAGGACAAACTGAGGGTTCAGCACTTTGTCACCAGCCCTGCCACAGCAAAATGTTGCTATTACATACCAAGACCAAATTTTTTCAATGTGAGTTTCTCTGAAAGTAAGTGTAAAGTTGTCAGGGAAAATTGGTGGACAAAGAGGGGGGAGATGACGAGGTGAGACTGATATACGAAGAGGAGGGGGCTTGTTACGCCTGTTAATGAAGCTCAAAGTTAATTGAGTTGGTGGCAAGAAACTGAGATATTGCCAGAATTTTGTAATTACCTTCCTGTCATTTTCAGTTTTAAAACTGTAAAAAAATTGGCTAATTTGAACTCTCACTATGACTTAGCTTTGTTATTTATTCAAGGTTATGACATATTATCTACAACTCCATTGGTTTGGCCTCTGTAAATGAGCAAAGCAGGGTGCCATCGCTGGTTTAGCCATGGGTGTCAATTCCCTCATCTCTGCATCTTCAAAGAGCTTCAAACCGTTACCACAAATATCAAAGCCTCCCTACTGTTCAACTCCCACCAGGTGGGTGTCAGTTACTCAGCCTCCCGCTGGTTTGCACCTGACATGATACCTGATGACTCAGTACCGCCCCATACCATGACATCCCCAAGGATTCTCTGTCTGGCCAGTCAAAGGATAGGGGTTATCTAGACAGAATGCAACACTGTCAGTGTACAGTAAGTTAGTCCAAATAGAACTGCAAAAGGAGTGACAGATGGTTGGAAGGGAATTTTAAAGCCACATGCCACTTATTTGTAAATACAGTTAATAAGATAACTTTTGATTAAATGTATAAATAACTGTAATATCTGTTCTATTTTCTAAGCTGGAGAAATTAAAAAAATATATATTACAAATTCACATGGGGATATGGCATTGCATGCTTCAACACAGCATCTTGGGTTTAAGACAGTACACCCCACACACGCCTCAGATTGAGTTTGACTCAACCCAGTGCAGCTTGGTGTGTACCTTTTAATTGAAACAAAAGTAGAAAATTACTGTAAACAAATCCATTTCCTGTCCTCCTTACCAGTATGTTCCTGCATCCTTATCACTGCCCCAATCACTCTTTACTCCACCCCCAAAAGCCAGACTCAGGGACTGTCACAACAGTATGCAAATCTTTGCCCTGGTTTATGCTGCCTATTGAAAGAGATAGAACGATATGGGAAAATGGAGACAGAGAGATATATAGAGCGATTAATCAAAGCAGAAACATCACAGGGAGATGGAAAGATAAGGGAGAGGCAGAGAAGGAAGACTGGATAAAGCATATAAAACATAATTAGTAGAAGTGAGAACTAATACATCAATAAACAAGACAAATGATGTTATTGTGAAAATCTCTATTAAAACAGTTTTCTGTGGGTATATAAATAAATCCATTGATGTACATTTGAAAAGAACGATAAGCAATATGCCCTCCTTTACTTATTTGTCAGATTCTTAGCTCTGACCCCTCTCTGTTCAGTTGCGTGTGTGTAGTTGGCAGCCTTGCTGGAGAAAGTATAGTTGAAGCAAGCAATCAGTGTTGATTAGGCTCTGAAGGCATTGAAGGGCAGGAGAATGAGTATAGAAGGAGAGGGAGAAGGGCCACCAGCATGCTTTTTCTTGGCGCTTTGGAGCAGTACTGTGAAAAGAGTGAAATTAAAAGCACATGATGAAAGACTTCTCTGGCCATCAAAGGAAGAAAAAAGTCACTTGTGACAACATGACTGGTGATTTATTGATTTCTCCGCTCACATTCGTCTGGGGCACTGCCAAAGAGCAAAGCAATCTCAGAGATTATGTGTTATTGGTTGTTTTGGTATTCCCCTGGTGAATGTACACACACACACACACACACACACACACACACACACACACACAGACACCAACAGGGCTCCCGATGGGGTGGGGGGAGTTTTTAATCCTCAAACACACAGTAATAAATCAAGTCTTGGTCTTAGATGCCATGGCTGGCTAGTCGCCCTCATTGAGCACATCCAGCCAACAGCACATTCATTGCAATTTACAGGACCAGTCATGCAATGCGGGAAGGCGTCAGTGGAGCATCCCTTTAGTTTGTAATTCTTAATTACTTTAGCTTACAACGTGTCTGTTGAATTGCTAAATGGTCAGAGGTCGGACCCTGCAGAGACCCTTCGTTTGATTGGTTGAGAGGTGTCTTTCTTATTGGTTTGAAACACCCTCATAAGCTGATATTACAGTGAGAAAAAAAGACATTTCTAAGCTCTTAACTCTTGCATGACAAAACAAAATCTGTTATTTGTAATTCATGTTTCCCTTTAAAAGCACAGAGCTTACTGGCCCATTTGAACCCCTGTTGGTTTTCTGTGCGACCTTTTCAGAAATGTTCATTTGCATTGACACTGTAAAGAATTGTGTAAAAGAACTCCAGTGTTGCTGTTAAAGAGTCATTATATAGAATACATTGTAGTAGCTAATTGACTTGCAGCAACAACACTATGTATCCACAGCAATGTTTCCCAATTCAGAAAGGTGCAGTTCATTTTCATAATGAACATTTAGTTTCTCTTATCAATTTCCAGTCTTGAAATGCTTTGCTATTGATAAGAGAAAGAGAGTATTTACTGTTTGTTTAGAATTTTTTTGAGAAATTAAGTGAACTGTGTAGAATTTTTGCCAGCATTATATAAGAGGGAACTGTTCATTGATGAACTTGAGGAGATGATCATGCCTCTAAGTGATGCCAATGAAGGAGAAAGAGGGTCCAGTTTCTTGTCTGTCTCTTGTTGACACCATAGAAAGTTTCTATTTTAGGATGCCCATTTCAAATATTTTTTTTGTACATTTTGAAATCTTAGATTGCTGCAGATACAGTATATTATTGAACATTTTTAATATTACAATTTAAAAGTTCTCTCGGGCATTTGTTCATAGATTTTTTGGGGATAATGATTTACTTGGGCTATCTATCAGTTACTAAATTGAATTCAATAAACAATGTAATTTAAAAAAATGTGACAGGTCCCAACTGCATGATTACATGTAATTAAATATTTCCATAACATATCAATAGTGCATTAATGTCAAGCTATGGATATGGTAATATTGAGATATTTTAGATTCAACATGTTTTTGAGTGTAGTGCTGTGTTAGTTGACCAAACCACATATAAACAGTGTTGCAGCATCCGTAACACCTTCTCGTTTTCTTTTCTTCTTACAATGTTGCATGAAGTTCCCCACAGGTATGATTCCTAAAGGGGAATTGTACATATTAATTTTGTAGCCTTGTATATCATAACTGGTATTATATAGCCCTCAGCCATATCCCCATGAAGTTGAGATTGGTTTATAAAGCACATATTATTAACAACTGTGTCTGAATTCTATGGATAAAAGATTCAACAACAATTCATGCATTTCAATTTAATTCCCAATTTATTAGTTCAGACATTTAGCAATGACATTTACCATGAGTAAATGAAAACATACTATCACAGCGTGTCAAAGATAGATTACAAATTTGTAATAAAACAATATACAGTCCCCTGCAAAAGTAATAGAACGGTAAGGCAAATTCCTTTGTTTTTGTTGGTCACTAAAGACATTTGTGTTTAAGATCAAAAGATAAGTATTAGACAAGAGTTCAGAATTTCAGCTTTCATGTCCTGGTATTCACATCTAGAAGTGTTAAACAACTTAGGACATATCACCGTTTGTATTAGACCACAGCACTTTTAGGTAAGCAAAATTAATGGAACAAATAATTTTAAAGTAAATAACATTTAATATTTGGTGGCATAACCCTTGCTTGCAATAACTGCCTCAATCCTGCGACCCATCGACATCACCAAACTTGTAAGTAAACTAGGAGTTTCAGAAGCTGTATATTGTAGTGCATTGTATTCTGTAAGTGCATTTTAACTTGGTATTGCACATAGTGGTGCAATGTTCGCAAACAGCTACTCGGTCATGGAAACCCATTTTGGGAAGCTCCCGATACCCAGTTCTCGGTGGTGAGGGATGCAAAAGATGATAGGTACAGCATCCATATTAGGAACATTATCATTCCTCCAAAGGAATGCTGTTCTTCCCCCTCCTCAGTCGTCACCACTCCCCTAGTCAAACATCACCCCTGCCTTGATCAGATACCCGCTTTCCTCTTGTCAACTACCGTTTTAGCTTTAGTCTTCCCCTGGTCAATCGCAGTCCTCCCCTGGTCAATCGTCAGTCCTCCCCTGGTCAATCGTCAGTCCTCCCTTGGTCAATCGTCAGTCCTCCCCTGGTCAATCGTCAGCCCTCCCCTGGTCAATCGTCAGTCCTCCCCTGGTCAATCGTCAGTCCTCCCCTGGTCAATCGTCAGTCCTCCCCTGGTCAATCGTCAGTCATCCCCTGGTCAATCGTCAGCCCTCCCCTGGTCAATCGTCAGCCCTCCCCTGGTCAATCGTCAGTCCTCCCCTGGTCAATCGTCAGTCCTCCCCTGGTCAATCATCAGTCCTCCCCTGGTCAATCGTCAGCCCTCCCCAGTTGACCAGGGGACGGCTGACAATTGACCACGGGACGGCTGATGATTGACCAGGGGACGGCAGATCTAGTAGGGCAAACATTTCACAAACTGACATGGCAAAGGTGGCAACCTATAACAGTGTCAGGTTTTAAGTCACTGAGCTCTTCTGTATGACCCATTGTACTGCCAATGTTTGTCTATGTAGAACTTTTCACAAAGAAACTTTATTGTAACTCTCTTAAAGAAACCACAAACATGTTTACCGTTTTAACCAAGTAATGTGTTTATCAAGTCAATCATATATGCCAGACAACAGGATTTCATCATGTTGTATCCATTCCTGGCATGTTTTTGCCTCTGTTTTCACAAACCTCCTCTATTGCCTGGAAAGGTGTTACGGTCATGTGACGGCCAAATACATTTCATCTCCAGGAGGAATAGAACCCAGCTAGTTTCTGGAGCAGAGAGTATGGTGGGTGCATCACCATAGCGCTGTGACAATCACCGCAACCTCGCGGTAATGTGATGCCTACTCCAATTATTGCAAATAGTTATTTTTGCTTATGAAAGTTACAAGAGCGCACATATATTGTATAATATGAAATATAAATCATTGTTTAGTTATCACCATTGACCGCCTGCATCCAGGGCAGAATGTGGACATTCTGCCACCTTAGGCTAAACAAAATAATATATGTATTTATTTCTCATGCAGATTTCCATTTCATTAACTTGTATGTATTTATTACATGAATATAAATAATTAGGCAAATTATTATTTATTTGATACAGTTTCATATACATTATTACTATCGTTATCATTCTTTATCTTTTGTTCATCTGCTGTTTTGTATTTTAATAATGATTATTATTTGCTGTTTGATTAAATATTATTTTTATATTAATTTTCAAGATGTGTGCGTTCTTGATTATTGTAAAAACACAATTAATTGCATGAATCTAATGTAAAATCCCCCCCCCCCAAAAAAACATGTTATTGTTCTTATTGTTTATTTTAAAATCTCAGTTTAATCACCATACCACCGCCCGAGCCCTAGATCACCATCACAAAATGTGGATTGCTTTCAAACCAGTCACATATCAGTGCTGAATGGTGAATTTGGTCACCACCAAGTGCATCCATTCTGGTTATTCCAGGTGTTGTCCTTCTTGTGGAATGAGGGTGTCATTGTGGGAATTCAAAACATTGAGAATGCCTGCTGTGTTGTATGTTCCAAAGATAACATTGTTGGCCACTACCCCATTCATTGAGATTAGAACACGCTTGATAATGCTGCCCCCACACTGGCCAGGGACTTGACCATAGCTGACCAATCATATTCATCCCTCTCCTTTCTTTTGTTGGTGAAGCCAGCTTCAGCCACACAGATTGTTGGGCTGCCATCTAACTCCAAAATCCTACTTATGGAACTGTAAAGCTGACAACACATGAGCAGTCTGTGCTGCATTCCCTGCTAAGTAGGGCAGTTGGTAATGTGGGACTAGTTGGGTTTCTTTGTATGTGTTTTTGCTTATTAACAGCATATAATGGCACAACGCCCAAGGGAGCCTTCCTCTAGGTTCTGAGGCACCACTGTCTTCATAGGAAAACAATGGCACAGCTGGTGGAGAGTACTGTTGCTGGTGAACTTTCATTATAATATAGGAATTTTGTCTAATCAGATGTAACAAATACTGTAAGAAGGATAAAAGAAATGTTATGAAATTAATGTTTGGAAGTTGTTACACTAAGTTGCATCAATTCTGTGGTTGGCATTTGGCTATTCTGTGGTTACTACCATGTCACTTGAATTAGCCGTATGAATATGGATGGTAAACTTGTACTGTCTTTTACAATATTGTATTGTACCTGGTTACTGCAGTGGTCATTTGTGGCTCAGTTACAACGCTACCAACACCAAGGCTGTGGGTTTGAATCCCGCTGACGTCACATACATAGTTGGTGATCCTGTACTTTTAAAGTAACTGGCAAAAATATACAATATATATACAGTATATTGACCAAATGGTTTTGTGAGGATATCTTAAGAACAATCAGTATAGTGATAGTAGAAGCGTAGGCTGAATTCTCTGTTAAACTTCTTCCAGGGTGAAGCCATGGTTGATGACATGGCCAATTAGAGTTGTTCTCAACTCAGTGGTGGTCCTCCTTATCTACCCTCTTCTGCTCCACTCTGCTTTCCCTCCCTTTTGTCCTTTCCCCTCTCATCTTCCTCTCCTCTCCTCTCTCTTCCTCTCCCCTTTGCTCACTCTCTCTACCTCCTCTCTCCTTCCTCTTTTCTCCACACTCCTCTTTCTCTCCTCTTGCTCTATGCTCTACCCTTCCTCTCCTTACCTACTGTTTCTCTTCTCATTCTTTCACCTCATCTAACTCTCCAGGCATCGAACTCCTCCATTGTGTGTTCAGTCTGCAGGGCTTTCACAGGTAACACCTTCAGCATAGCTAAGTGCTGATTGCAATGTGAACAATTTAGCAAGTCGCATTTCCCATTTTGTATTTTACTAACCCAGCTGGCTGCTATTTGACTGTACAGTACATTTGACAAATTTAACTGAAAGTAAAACCTTATTTATAATTTTGTTTGTTGTGTTTGGAAAAACTGTAATTGTTATTAGTGTTTACGCAATGAAAATGGGTCTTTTAGGTTTGCTTACTTTCTCAAGGGGTTTATGTGACTTTGTCAACCGTTTTGAAACATGGACCTTGGTTTGCAGAGTTTTGTGTGTAGTGTTTGTTGAAAATGGTCTGTTATTTGTGTGTAATCAATAAAGGTTTAGGTGGCTGTGTTAATTGTTTTCATAGAATGGACCTTAGTTTGGAGCAATGTGTCCTATCAATGGAGAAAAACTGTAATTGCAGACATGGTCATGTCCAACAGGTATTTCATTTCCTGTTTTAACCCAAACCCTCCAAATCTGAGAGGTCCATTCTAAATTACTCAGTGGGAAGTAATAAGGTTATCTTTCTTGATGATTAACAGAAACACATAATTCTTTTCAACTTATAATGATTTGATCTTGCAACCTTTTCGTTTGGACCAACACAACTTATTACTATTCTACCTTACACTCTGTGGTTTGTATTGGTAATGTAATATTTAAGTGTTACTGTGTAGAATCCTGCCTCTTAACTATAACACAACTTATCTCCTCGTCTTCCCTTGTGGAAAGAGAATTAGCTTGTACAGGGTGGTTTAACATGGAATGCATTGCACTGTCTTTGCTAACTGATAGACAGACTGGCGAGAAAGTTTAATTACTGAATATCTCAGGTACTCTGATAAATTTGCAGAAAAATATTATTTAAAACATTTACTTAAAACAACTGCAGATATCTATACGGAATTTTCTGCTTGTATTTATGCTAGTAGTACAGTAAAAATCTTCAATATATCCCTTTTAAGACAATCTGAGAAAGTGCAAATAAGGCTTACAACCCTGCAGCAGGGATATTGATTTTCAGTCTTGGATGGACAAATCTTTACCACTCTTCATTCTGATTGGTGGATTTACGATTTTAACCAATGATAGCCTAACTCTATTTATCTCTGTTATTTTAGGTTGAGTGGTTAAAGAACGATGAGCCAGTGGGCTCGGACGAGAACATCGACACGCGGGCAGACCACAACCTAATCATCCAGGAGGCACGTCTGTCTGACTCGGGGAACTACACGTGTCTGGCTAGCAATATCGTGGCCAAGAGACGCAGCCTTACCGCCACTGTAGTTGTATTTGGTAAGAAAACTGGTAATATATTCTGCCAATAAGTGTTTCTTTTTGGAGGTTGACCATTTCCGGTTCTGGTTCAGTACATTTTTTTCTTAATTATTTTGATCTTATTTTTTGGGCTTTATGGGACAGGAAAGTGATAGTTTTTGCTGAGAAAAGCTATAAAGAGTATTTGCTGAAAGAGCAGTAATTCGGATTAAACGTTATAGCCACATAAGTGCACTGGAGTCAGCGGCCTAAATTACTCACCATCTTTGTCAACTTTTTTCTTCCATTTTTGAGCAGTCTAAGGACTGATTAGCACCATTCGCTTTTTAGACTAATTTGGACTTTAGCACAAATGCAAGTTAAGTAAAATCCAATTGATTTCGGTTCATATTTAGTTATTTACAGTTATCGCTGTAAAAAAAAAAAAAACACTGCATCAAACAAAACACAGTCGTCCTTTTCCGACAAAAGAATCATGAATATTATTTTGCTGAATATTTGCTGCTTCCTGCCAATGATTTATTTATATGTATAGTATATATAAAATGTTTCACCTCTATATCTATGCAACTGATGTGATATGCTTGACCTATTCAGTTTTCCATTGGTAAACATTAATAAAATATGGTTTACCTTAACTGATTGACAAATGTGAAATATATGCTAGACACATTAGGTAAATAATAATCTTCAGAAATGGCTTGCATACATATTGTGATAAATTAGGTGGAAATCTTCCACACAGGGTTGATTGAGTGACTTTTGTGATGGAAATTCCATCGATAGACACTCAAAGGAGTAAGACAGAGACAAAATTCTCTTGGCACAATTGGTAGTTTATTTGCAAATAGAGAGACGCGTCAAATGCTTACGGAATAATCATTCGAGGAGTCTCTAAAGAAAATTACATGTACAACTCATATTTATTATAGTTAAAAGGGGCGCGGCAAGAGGCCACCCATCAATCTTAGGTCACACAGGTGGGAGGGTTATCCCCCCATCTTATCCTTCCTGCCATAAATGTTCACTGTTGTGTTTACCTAAAGTGACAACTGCCCCTACCGTCCCCCAACACTCACATTCCTAAGGAACCAAGGACAGATAGCCTTAATGGTTTAGGCAGTTGAGCAGTTGGTCAGAGAACCTAATGAT
>JACXGJ010011401.1:0-19905 GCA_016801105.1 Esox niger | reverse complement strand
AACATGCCAATATTATTGCAGAACATATTTCACTTTTCTTTTTGGAAATATTAATTTGCATTTCTGTTTCAAATCGATCAAACGGGTGTTCGTAGGCTGTTGATTGTAAGACTTGCTTTGTGAAGTCTTCGTGTTATTTATGAGAGGCAGTATTGCCATTTATTTTACACAACGGTCTACAGTTTCACACACTTTCACGGTGTCGCCATTTCTCATTTCACCCGTTTTTGTGCGTACGCCTGGGTCAGAGCTTGCGTGAAGGACCGCACATTTTACCGTCAAGTTTGCTTTTTATAAATACCAACTATTGCGTAGAGAGCGCGTACGCCTTCTTTTGTGCGTACGCAACGTTTATAAATGAGGCCCCAGATTGATTCCAGGAATTTCGGAATCCTTCAACCAAGACCTGTGGTATATTCTACAGAGGGGGATTTTGTGATATATACAAGGTTTTGGCAAATCTAAATCATAAAAAAGTGTTAATGAGAGAAGACAAAACGCTGCCACTTTTGTCACAACACCCCCTTGGTGATGCAAAGGGATAAAGCTGCGTGTGATCTGAATGCAAACACAAAACCTACAGTTTGTCTGTCCCACTTCTACACAAGATCCGATGAGACAGCACCATAGATGATGCAACATCCTAATGCCAGATGACAGAGTCAAAACTGGGTTCCTGTTAAGCTCTCGCTACCCAAGACCAAAAACTGACATGACAAAATCATCAAGCATTACAGCTGCATTTGAACAGTCTACTCATCTAATTCACAGATATTAGAAACATGTGCCTGTTAGGGGAATAGGTCAGAACAGCTTTCAACCCGGTCTTTTAGGGGAATAGGTCAGAACAGCCTTCAACCAGGTCTTTTAGGGTAATAGGTCAGAACAGCTTTCAACCCGGTCTTTTAGGGAATTAGGTCCAAACAGCTTTCAACCCGGTCTTTTAGGGGAATAGGTCTGAACAGCTTTCAACCAGGTCTGGCAAATGTTGTTTGTTTGTTTGTTTCATGCTGCCCTGAAATGTGATCAGGTTCAACATCTATATCTGCTGCGCTGGGAGTTGTGTGTGTAAATTGTGTGTGTGTGTAAAATCTGTGTGCACGCGGATAATGTGTGTGTGTAAAATGTGTGTCTGTGTATTTAGTGAAATTGTGTGAAATAACTTCCCCGTCGCCCAAACAACCCCACCCAGAGGCAGGACATCCTGTGAAGGCCTGTGGTGTTAACAGCTGATCTCTTCATCTGACAACACTGTGTAGTTGGGGACGTGTGTTTGAGAGAAGAGACAGAGGCGGAGTGAAGAGAGAGAGACAATGAGGGAGAATATGGTGTACGAGTGTGATAAATAAGGAGGAAGAGTGAGCGAAAGAGCAAGAAGTGCAGAGTTGTTCAACCCAACCAACCTTGAGGTTCTCCATCCCAACCATCCTGGAGGTTCTGTCCAACCTAACAATCCTGGAGGTTCTGTCCAACCTAACAATCCTGGAGGTTCTGTCCAACCCAACCATCCTGGAGGATCTGTCCAACCCAACCATCCTGGAGGATCTGTGCAACCTAACCATCCTCGAGGTTCTGTCCATCCCAACCATCCTCGAGGTTCTGTCCATCCCAACCATCCTCGAGGTTCTGTCCATCCCAACCATCCTCGAGGTTCTGTCCATCCCAACCATCCTCGAGGTTCTGTCCAACCCTAATTTAGCACAACCGATTGTAATAATTAGATGAACAGGAGCTAATTTCCATGTGTCCAGGTGTGTCACAACTGTGATTCTGAGTGGAATTTGGGTTGACATTGTGGTTTTGGTGGGTAAGGAAAATATTATTTTTCAATGGAATAATATTTGGGGTCCTCACAAGGACAGTAAAATGTAAGACGTGTGTGTATTACACCTCCCAATCTGTCCAGTGACTGGTGGGAATCTGATGGGTTGTGGCTGGCAAGCATCCAAACTGGATGGGGATAAAAGAACACTATGTACAATTAGAGTGCAGTTTCTGCCGTGTGTGTGTGTGTGTGTGTGTGTGTGTGTGTGTGTAAAAAGTGTGTGAGCCAGAAAATGGGAGAGAGATGGAGGAGGAAGGTGGGAGAGAGAATCTGAGTGTTTTGGCCTTCGGCCTTCATCCAAAGTGCATCTTTCACATCTAACCATGGTTGTCTGTCCTCACCAGCTGACCGGCCTTGGTTTTCAGAAAGCACCAGGCACACCAGGCTCATTACCAGCTGACCGCCCTGGTTTTCAGAAAGCACCAGGCACCCCAGGCTCATCACCAGCTAACCGCCCTGGTTTTCAGAAAGCACCAGGCACCCCGGGCTCATCACCAGCTGACCGCCCTGGTTTTCAGAAAGCACCAGGCAGCCCAGGCTCATCACCAGCTGACCGGCCCTGGTTTTCAGAAAGCACCAGGCACCCCGGGCTCATTACCAGCTGACCGCTCAGCGTTCACAGACTCTACATGCATTCAACCTTAACCCGGGTTCCCTTTGACACGACGTCCCTGACGGTGAACTGGAACCAATCATTCTCCAGAGGCTACAACCAGACGCCTTCAACAAAGCAAATGGAGGGGGCCCTCAGCTCTAACGCAGCGCTTGTCCATCATTGAAGAACAGGTACACAAGGGGCAATTAAGCTAGTGCCTGCTGCCTGAAGTGCTCACATGCAGTGTTTGTCAGGTCCTCGTCAGAGGTATATAGAGTTGTGAGCTGTGGGTACATTTGAGTCAGACGATTTAGCAAAAAAAACTAGGACGCCAATGCGAATAAATAATGAACGGTTTTTTATGTGCATGACAACGTAATAACCTGAAAAGGCAGGCCACTTTTTGTAAATCGATTGCCAATTGAAATCAGGCCTGACTCTAATTTGGTTTGGACTCTGTTACAAATGTGTGAATTCCACACTCTCCAGTGTCTTCCGGTGGCGCGTCACCAAGGTCAACTCACCTACAGTCAAAGCCACAGCTACAGGTTTTCCAGCACCGGCCACCATCCCATCGGGATCACAAGGCTCAGTGCCTCAGGGAGCAGTGAAAGCAGGCATTGTGGTGGGCACCACGTGGGGTCCTGATCTTGTGATCAGTGGTAGACCGCTCATGCTCCCCACTAAGCCTGCAGGGATTTAGTGCGCGTGGTCAGGTGATCGAGGGAGAAACATTGGCTGGCGCATGACTCTCAGGACGAGAAGCGCAGTCCCGTCACGAGTTTAACCACTGCACTGTTTACATACATTTAAATACCTGCTGAGCATCTTGCTTTGCTGACTGTCTAGTAGTGTTCAAAATGCCCTACTGGGAGACCTACGGGTCAATACATCGATCAGACTACGCACACTGTTAAAGCCGGAGCCCCTTAGCTTAGCAACGGGCTTGAGAGACAATTTGCTCTGGTCAGCAAGGCAAAACCGTGGGCAAACTCTCCTCTTATTGACTGTGATTCTGACAATGTTCCTCAGTGCATTCTCCTCCCATCATTGAGTACCGCTGGAGTGATTTAGATGGACACAAAGGAGACCTTGACAAACATGGACACGCACGCACACACACGCACACACACAGTCTGCTTCTGACTTAGCCCCCCCCCTCCTCCTCCACAATCCTTCCATTTTAATCTCTGTGACCTTGTGTTCCCATAGAGAGAGACAGAGGAGGAAGGTGAAAGTGGGAGAGAGACAGAGGAGACATACGAGAGAAAATAATTCTGAGTCACAAGACTGAAAGCTGAGATTGCTCCCACTTCGTCTTCCTCTGTCGTAGGGCACAGATAGCCACGTGGTTAGAGCTTCATGCCAACAACCTGAAAGCTCATTGGTTTGAATGCGTGAGCCGACTGGGTGAAGAATCAGTTGTGACCATAAGTAAAGCACTCCTGTATTACCAGGTAGAAGTACTAGCAAGAAATGACAACCCTCTATTAAGAGACAGCAACAGTGACTGAAGTTACAACATAGCTACAACTCCACCTCCAACATACCATAAAAACACCCACATTCATCATTTTCTGTGTTTGTCCTGCTGACCGGCCTTTACTGTGTTTGTACCGATGACCGGCCTTTACTGGGTTTGTACCGATGACTGGCCTTTACTGGGTTTGTACCGATGACCGGCCTTTACTGGGTTTGTACCGATGACCGGCCTTTACTGGGTTTGTACCGATGACCCGCCTTTACTGGGTTTGTACCGATGACCCGCCTTTACTGGGTTTGTACCGATGACCCGCCTTTACTGGGTTTGTACCGATGACCCGCCTTTACTGGGTTTGTACCGATGACCCGCCTTTACTGGGTTTGTACCGATGACCGGCCTTTACTGCGTTTGTACCGATGACCGGCCTTTACTGCGTTTGTACTGATGACCGACCTTTAATGTGTTTAAAGGCTGGTCATCAGGATAAACACAGTATAGGATGGTCTCCAGGCTAAACACAGTAAAGGCCGGTCATCAGGATAATGTGTTTAGCCTGGAGACCATCGTATACTGTGTTTAACCTGGAGACCATCCTATACTGTGTTTATCCTGATGACCGGCCTTTACTGTGTTTAGCCTGGAGACCATCCTATACTGTGTTTAACCTGGAGACCATCCTATACTGTGTTTAACCTGGAGACCATCCTATACTGTGTTTAACCTGGAGACCATCCTATACTGTGTTTAACCTGGAGACCATCCTATACTGTGTTTATCCTGATGACCATCCTTTACTGTGTTCATCCCGATGACCATCCTTTACTGTGTTCATCCCGATGACCATCCTTTACTGTGTTCATCCCGATGACCATCCTTTACTGTGTTCATCCCGATGACCATCCTTTACTGTGTTCATCCCGATGACCATCCTTTACTGTGTTCATCCCGATGACCATCGTATACTGTGTTCATCCTGATGACCATCGTATACTGTGTTCATCCTGATGACAGGCTACTCTGTCCAAACTGGTGATCATGATGGTGAACATCTTATGTTAGTATACTGGTGATGCTGGTGTGTTGGTGACCAGCCATTAATGTGTTTTAGATTCCTGGCTAGAATTCAACAGGATCAAGTCACTTTATGTTGAATTCCTTTGATTTTTGGCCCAATTATTAACTTTCATTAACCCACAAAATTCTAACAGAATGACTGCCAAGAATGACTGCCATCTTATAAAGATGAACACTTGAGACTACCTAAATCATATAAAACAGTTTGTTTTGCACCTATTACCATGACTGCTCAAAACTATATTTTTGTCGAAGGACAAAAGAGCAGGTCAGCATTAAAAACATACTCACCAACAGGAACTACGGATCCCATTAAACCTGAAACACAGTCAAGCCAGGTAACCAGCGTCACCAACAGAAACTTCTGATTGCAGTAATTCTGAAACACAGTGAAGCCATGTAACCAGCATCACCAACAGAAACTACAGATCCCAGTAATTATGAAACACAGTCAAGCCAGGTAACCAGCGTCACCAACAGAAACTACAGATCCCAGTAATTCTGAAACACAGTCAAGCCAGGTAACCAGCATCACCAACAAAAACTACAGATCATAGCAATCCTGAAACAAGCCATATGCTGTAGTCAAGCAGGTGGTGATGGCAGGCGGTGATTTTGCTCTCAGTTCAAGTTGGCTGTGTATCCTTAAAGAGGAACACCAATGGCAAGGTAACAGAAGTACAATAAAATCACCTGCACAGCAGAACATCTAGATAATACATTTTTGCAGGAGCTATATCGACAAATACAAGAGTGAACAGCTCTCGCTCACTGATGTGACTGTGCCCCTTGTTCTGAGGAGTGGATCGGAGCTCTGCTCTAAAAGCCCCCTTGCAGATGCACTCGTTAGTTTGTCCACACATCGCAGCCAGACACCGTCGCACACAGTACCGGGAGGAGAGCGCTCGGAAGACGTTGGACGTGAAACACGCTTCAGCTCCACTACACGCAGCGACGTGAAGTTCTACGTGATACTGTGCATAATCTGGGTTTAGAAAGAATCCGTGCGTCCTGCCATCAAGATTCCAACATGGACGGCTCTCGGACTTGGACTTTACCATTGGACGAGACCGGACATGGACTGTATTGTAGCTTTTATTGACTTGACAGAAATCTTTCCCTCGATGGCTAATGCATATGAATGATGTGACCCAGAGGGGTTGGTTCAACATGCAGTGTGTACTTATAAATACATGGATGACAAATACACACACACACACACACACACACACACACACACACAGTTAATAGGAAGTGGATTTGTGTAGCCAACTCCTCAGACTGTCCTGCCTAATTGCTAGCTTGTCACGTGACCCAAAACAGAGACAGGACATATTTTATCAATTTGCTGATTGAAAGAATCAGAGAGTAACTGAAAACTGAACACATGAAAATACTTCACCAGGGCACATTCCCAAATGGGGAACCTGACTTATTATCTGAACAGCTGTCAAGAAGTAAAGCTTCACGTAGGTTTTTCATTTATTTGCGGGCCCTAAATAAATTTGAAATGATAGATTGTATTTAGGTCCAGGCACAATCTAAATGAATGAAAATAGTAAGGATATTATTTATTTAGGCATACCAGCTGACTCTATTTCCCTGCTGATATTTGTGGACAAAACAATGTCTTATTACATAGCTGAGATGTCTTTAGTCTGAATGCACCCATGCATACTCCCAATTGGGGCTTATTAGCTTAACAGCTGTTAGCATTGCACTCACATTTTCAATAATAGATAAGAGAAGTTCCAGGTGGAAACTCTCTATAAAGATACACGATTTCCTACATGATGTGTTTCAGGCTTGGAGATGTAGACTAAAGTTAAAGGACCAAGACTTCAAAAGAGAGAAAGAATCTCAACATCTAAGCCCAGTCACCTTTCAATCTAACATACCAAGACTCCCTCGTTGGCTGGAGAACATCCAAACGCCTTCCAGTTGCATCACTATTGACTCACAGCCCCTACAACAACACTGCCCTAAAAAACTACTCTGGGGCGGAGCTGGACAACCCTGTTCCTGGAGATCTATTGTCCTGTAGGTTCTTATCAACTCTCATTTACTCTAGCATATGAGGGTCTAATAATTAGAATGAGAAGCAAAACCAGGTTAATCACAAATGTGGTTGAAGAGAGAACCAGCTGGATGATCTCCAGGGACAGGGTTTGAGTGCGTACCTCCAAGAAAAGAGTTGTCCAACCCTGCCCCTTAAAGTATTCTTTGAAGTTTGGGTTAAACCTGGCTGCAAAGCCTGACAGCGGAAAAGCACTCATAGCACTCTGGGTAAAATTACTCAGTGGTGACACCAATATTTTCTTTATTGTAACACTTACTAAATAAAATACAAAATATATGTTTGAGGAGCCTCATTTGCTTCCTTACTGCACAACAGTAATCACAATCACAGAATTCTACATAGAAGTAAATCAAATTGTTGAACATTCCCAAGATGAATGTATTACTTGGGAAACAAGATTAACTGTGTAGACCTTTCACTGCCTTGATTTACTAGCAGACTGCTGGATATGAGAATACAACAATTACAAAGAAACAGACATCGCAGCATTCTAGGGCTGGAGATCCATGGAAAGAAAATACATCTATGTTCTCTTTTTCCAGGTCTCCAATTGGCCCAGTAAACCTTGTATTGATCTAGTGACAGAGGCCTTTTTGAATAGAACACTATTGTATCATTACTCATCATCACCAATCACATCCTTATGACATCACTGGAAGGAAAACGGGGGTAAATTGCCATGTGACTCAGAAAAAGGTTCCATGGAATGAATAAAAGACCCATTCTATATTCCCCGTGACTCCCGAACAAAAACATGACACATGTTTGTTAAGACAGGAGCACCACAACCAGATAGGCAGCAGAAAACCAGCTGACCAAAAAAAAGCTAAATAAAATGGGGATGAAATGTTGTATTGTGATGTGACCATTTACAAGGACTGTCACCGCCACCTCCTCTGGTTATCATGTTGTGAGTGTGTGTCCCTCCCTCCTCCACGCCATACTCTTGAGTGGGCTTGCCACTTGCCGGTGGCATCTTGCCTGTGATCTCTGCCTGTCGTCATGCCAACGCATCAGCTCTCAATCGGCCAATCAAGCTCTTGGTTGGGTGAGGGGAGGGAGCTCCCTCTCATTTTGGAGATAGAAAAGGCTGTTATCCGTCAGGTTTTCGCTAAGCTTTTATCAATACCACAGACGTTGCAATGGGAGGGGAATTCACATCCAAAATATTACCGGGAGCTGGATACAAATGTGGTCCAGAGCTCAGAGAAAAAGGCTGGCAGAGCTCATATACCCCAATACTATACAGAAAGCATAAGGTCTCCCCACCCGGGACAAATAGGTTGGCATCCATCTGTGTTGTTCAGCTCTGGTAGTTGTGACAGGCGGATTTTCTGACAACACATTTCAAGGGGATCTTAGTCGAACAAGAAACACAATCTCGCCATGGCTACTGGAGCTCCATTCCCAATACACTGAAGGTTATTGTAGGTTTAAAAAAAAGTTTAGCCCGTACTAATCAAACAGGGCCTAAAAATTCATGTTCCTGTGTAGCCTGTAACTCTGAGAGGAAACTTCGGTTCCAGAAACTGAAACTTGTGGGGCCCAAGCGATGCCGTGCAGCCCAGGCACTGACTCTGAGTGGCACTGATGGCCTGAAACACCTCGTCCCGGCTAATTCTTTAAATCCAAAGCCTGCTGCCTTTTCTCTGCGTAAATACTGGCGCACACAGACCTCGTCACTGACTTACTGCCCCTGAAGAGGGACATAGTTATCACAATGTAAGCATGGTCACACCGAAATCAAGGCACAGCTACAGCCTTGTTTTGGGCGCAGCCATACTGACTTAGTTCAGAAAACTATTTTTGCAAGCAGAGGTGTAAAAAATGGCAAGTTAAATAACATCCCCAGTGTCCTCCACCTGACTGTGTTTACCACAAGGGGGGATTCCTAATTAAGGCCTACATGAACTCCCTTTACCTGGTCTTTAAGGAATGAATTGGGTACTTTGTTTACCTGATGAACACAGACAAGTACTTTTGCCCCTGTAATTGCAAGCAATGGTTCCTGATGGGTTCTAAATGCTTAATCACAAGGCTGTATTTGTAATTAACCAACCGCAACAATTATAACTGCCATTCTTAGTAGTAAGAAGCAGAATGTGGCTTTGGGGTCTTTACAGCAAGTATTATGCATGAAAATGTGGAACTTAATTGCATTTGAACCACACACTCTGGAAAATGTTTTTTCAACAAGGAAGATGTATTTTCACTGTCTTTTCAATGTCTTCTGACAGAAGGGTTAAGTGGGAAGCATAATTCTTTTATCTTTTTTCACAAATATAATGAATGTTGGATCCTTCCAGATGACCCAGCCAGAGACATGTGATCATATTGCAAGTGCACGGGTCATGAGGAGAGATTAGGCAATGAGATTGAAAGTCCCACCCAAATGACTACTTTAAAATGATGGAAGCAACCAATGGCGATATCCATAATAAAAGGTGTTACATTCTAGTGGAGTCCTCTATCTAACTCTGAGGTGGCCTAGCGCTATAACATAGATTTGCTCATCAATGATGGGTCAATATGACTATGTCTAAACAGGCTATAAAATGATGTTTTTTAATTTACTAATAAGATCCGCTTTAAAGGACTAACGTAAAAATATCTGATGTGATGGGTCAAGACCAATAAATGGAGAAAAATGCCTTTAAAAAAATGCCAGTTTAAGCACTACCTATATATTGTCTGCCGTGATAGGGGTATTTAATGAAATGGAAATGTAGCTAAAATTAATACGGTCAGATTTTTAACTATTTCAAGCATGCATACAATTATATTCAGCATGCATACAAAATTAGGAAAGTCCGACAGCAGTGTACAATGCGTACGTCCCATATCGTAACATTTCTCTCAAAATTCCTAAGCAAAGTAACCTAACCAACGGTAACCGACTGTCAAGAGGACATTGTTTGGCTTTCAATTTCTACACATTTTCAGGACTGTTTGTGGAAACGTTAATGCACGCGCACCGCGCCCGTGTCCTCCGAATCTTGATATAGAGCGCGTGACGTCCATGAGGATGTAAAAACTACACTCATTAATTATTAAATGGACGAACTGGTCGAATGAACAACACAAAACAACACCAATCACTTACCCAGCAAACAAGTCGAAGGATAGTTTGCGGCTGTTGAAAGAACGTCAAAGGGTCGAAGGCTCCTCCAGCCTTACCCGCTCCGTAAGCTTGCATTCCTTGCATCACCCCCTCCATCTTCAGTTGGTGCTGGTGATTTCTCCGTCTCCCGACTCCAATAATCTGCCTAGTTGCCTGGTCGTTAAATGACGTGTTTTTTGTGCTCCTTCCGTGTGCTGACCTTGGTTGTTAATATAACGATGACGGGTCTAACGCGGGTTACTAGGCTATTTAATGTATTATCCTCTCTGGTCTGCCCCTATGCGAATCAAAAAGGCTTCCAACACTGGCTAATTGATGTTTGTTTTAAGCTAGTCTATTTCAATCAACAATACTCCCGTACTTCACCCTCTATCCCCTTCTCATCTCAAGGGTGGAGAGAGAAGCCGAGCCGACACGCAATCTCGTGTAGCGAGCGCGCGCATACGGCTCTGTCTAGCTTTCCTCGCGCACCCTCGACAATCACACCGAGCGTGGAACACGGTTTGCTGGTCTTTGACATTTTCTACTCAGGACACCCTACTTCAAATAACATTGCAACGATATAAACAACAGCTGGGAAAACCTAACGATTTCTGAAGTGACTTAGGTCTTCCAAATGGAGAGAGGCACAAGCCCGCCACGTTCACATTAATTAGCCCATATACCCCTGGCATGGATAAACCAGACATCTATCTGATCCCTATTTACAAATTGGATCAACTGCTTTGCTCAATCTGTCTGCCTCACCAATCTACCCGGTTGGATATGTTTATATCGCGTGGAGGATAACCGCGGTGAGTCTTCACTAGGTAGAAATGGTTCATTGCGATGCATCGTGTCTGGCAAGGCTCTCAAGAAGGTAACGTTCATCTTCCAGGAGACATTGGGATTTTAGTAGCAAAGACATACATACGTGTGTGTGTTTGAAGTGAATTGTTGCTGCATAGCACACGATAAAAATTCCAAGAAAACCGATTACCTGTTAAACGCTTTAATCATTTGGACTGTATTATTATATAGTAGACCATTATTAATAACAAGCATGAAAAGTTTGCAAAGATTCGCCTCAGATCAGAGAGGGAATGTGGCAACTTGTGTAAGCACTCAAACCATTAGAGAGGAAGATTAGCCAGGCATTCACATATATAAAAACAACGGTATAAAAAGCAAACAAAAACCTTGCTCGCGTCATAACACACCCCTGATGGGTGATGTTCGCTTTCCTTATTTACTCAACATTTATTCTACCGAACGACACGTTTCCCTGGAACGTTTGTTGGCTATTTAGTTCAATGTTTGTTTGTTTATTTTGTGAGGTGGTTGAGGTGGTTGCGAAGGGCTGTGACTTTAATCGGTGAGTTACTCGTTTAAAGGGCAGTCGTGAAGCTGACGGCTTTTTCAAAACCACTACGTTACCCCTCCCTGTTTTTAAATGTGTCTTTCAGAACTGCAGCGTGTCAGTTAAATTGAACAGCGAGTACGTCTTTTCGTACTCAGCTTAACCCCTCCTCACTTAGTTCAACTTTTATTGACCCCTGGTTCCAGCATATTGGCGCCATCGCGTGGAAAGCGCAGTCCAGTAATTTGTCAGAATGCCTGACACTGCACATACCAAATCAAGAAATCCATTAGCGGCTTTGCCTCACTTTTCAGCTGACTATCCTGTTTAAAGACTTACACTATTGCTATCCTTGACCTAAAGACTACTTCTGATGGCAAATAAAATGAAACGGCTCATCCACTAGAACACAGTTCAATTGTGCCTCATTTGGCCAACAGAAGTATTAACTTTGATGTGCCAACCACGTCCCCTGGTGTGGTAGGACACTTACGTCCTACCCAAACCATCTCGGGCCCACTTAAGCTGTGTTTCCCGCTCAAATGCACGTAAACAGCTCTGAGATCCAATATCAGAGATTAGCTGGTTTCTTTGTAGAGACAGGTGGTTCAATTCTGCCAGCATCAAAGCATGTTGAAGGTGAGAAGCCAATTCCGCAACAAATTAAAGAAACAACAAAAATAGAAAGCAATAGCATGAAAGCTTAAGGGAAAAGGAAAACCACAGGAAAACCACTTCACATACTAGTAATAAACTCAGTGCATGGAAAGTACCAAGTCTTAAGATGAGCGGAGAGAGATCGGTTTCAGTGCTGTAGTCAATTACAAATAGTGGTTTTAAAACACGCAATGTGAGGATACCGTTTTGCAGGTTCATTGCTTATTACGTTAGGCAATGTTCCACTCATGAATTGCTTTACGTTGTGTTATATATTAGTCCACAACAAGGCAAAGTGACAGAACGTCAACAGGACTAGAGCTTTTTGTACAAGTCAAAGTTGTTGTTTTTATAATAATAATAATAATAATAATAGTTTGTTACTGTATGACTCAGTATCTAAAGCTGCAAATTATTAGCAAATCATGTTACAAGGTGGACGTTAAACCCACTGGTTAAGCCAACCCGGGCTTTCTGAATGGATGTAAGATGGTTTCATGCAGGAGCCTTGAATCCGAGCTATTTCTCACACTAAAATAAGGCACTTATGAGACTACTTGGTGTGATTTCTTGACGATGAACATTTTCCGGTCTGCCAAACAACTAGCAATCAATTATGGCACAATTTATGAGGACACAGGTAGTTTCCAGTAAAATACCTTTTGATGGCTGGGCACATTTCATGCAATTGTCAACTCAGTGTATTGTAGGCTATACTTCTAAAACTTTACCCTTCAAGTTAGCAATAACACCCTATACCATTTTTAGTGAGTTTCAAGTTTTACACGCCCTGCATCATTTAATCGATGTCTGACTACAAACTAATAACGTCACAAAAGCCATGGACTTCAATGCTAACATTTCAGCGACTAACACATTAGCAGCGACTTCGCTTAACAAACAACCCCGACAACTGTCAGGTATATGCCTCCGTTGGTGTTGGTGTTAATGTCGCAAGTCAGAAGGTCAGTGCTGTCGTCCAGGCTTCGGTGAGTAAAGTGGAGGCTGTCTTATGCTGTCATCTACAAGGAAACATGTTTGAAATTAAACAAAACCTTTATAGCAAACCCTGGGTTGTAGGAACCTAGCGAACACAAACGGCAGCCAGTTCAATACATTGCTCCTTAATGACAGCCCCACTTAATCATGAAAAGAAGGCCGTCTGTTAAAAACCAAAGAGTTAATCGTAAAATAAACAGAGTAATTAATTCCACTATGTCTATCAGTGTCTGACCAGACAGTCTTGGCTTTCCATAGGAATCAAAAGTTTGTTTGGCCGGAGGATATCTCCCAAAAGGTCTGTAAAAATAGCTTGAGCTGGATGTCAAGGTAACAGGATAATCTGATAGGTTTACAGTAAAGTGGGAGAAACAACAACCCAGAGGAACTCTCCCATTTGTTCCTTTTTACAAACACAGTCCACATGCTTAGGGAATTAATAAATCCACAGGCATCTGAAAATACTGGAGAAACAGATCTAGCATAGCTGAACAGTACCAGTCTCTTTAGCTATCAAAGCAATCTACTGCTAACAAACCCATATACTTCAGACATACAAATTTACTGCTAACCTACTCATTAAATGCTAACATACCCGTCTACTGCCGGGGAGACTGGACTTTCAGCTCATTACTGACAGATTGTTTGAATTAACAGATTGATGAAAGGCCAGACTCTTTGGCATATCGCATGAAGTACAGGGCCTGAAATATAAGTTAAAGAGACTGGTGCTAAGGGCTAAAACCAACCAAACTCTGTGGCGTTTTAGAGACGAAGATAGCTAGCTACTGATCTCATGTGAGGACTACAAGCGATAGTGGGACAACTTCTTTCACAGCTCACGTGACAGCTGTGCTTCTTTAGCTGGTTAACTTTCTCTCTTAATCTCTCTCACACAAGTCTATTTCATGTCCCCCACTTGTCTGCGACGGACCTCCTCCTGCGGAGTCTCGCAGGGACAGTCCGATACTAGGCATGTTGACAAAGTGGTTGTTCTCCCCATTCTCTTACAGTTAACTCCCTGAAAGTTTACTTCCACACCATGAGGGGTCTCTCCTCGCGCTTTTGCCAGGGACTCTTCCTGTTTCCCTCCTCGTCCTTGTCATCGGCGTCCTCCCCGTCCTCTGGGCTGGTGGCCGAGTCCCTGTGTGTCGCATCGCTCGTGGCGGTGCTACTGCTCCGGGCGCTGTTGTCCCGGCTACGGCCCTTCCGGGGGAATGTGCCCCCGCGGACGACGGTCTCCGGGGCCTCATCCAGCAGCAGTGCCAGTGAGTTTTCCTCCGGGGTGTGTGCGACGATGTGGCTTTCGCTGCTGGGCGCGTCGGCGGGGTCAATGCTGGGGAGTTTGGTGTAGGTCTTCCCGGCGTGATCCTTCCTCTCGGCCACGGCTGCCGCCTCCCGGGCCCTCCTCTCCTCTTTCCCCCTCCGCTGCTTTATGTTGGCCTCGCGAGCCACGTCCACTCTGTTGTCGTGGTGACTGCCCGGAGCTCCGGCCCCTCCGCCGGGCACACTGAGGGGGTCGCCACCCAGCTCGATGTAGGAGTGGCGGACCAGGGAGTTGGAGCGACCGTCCAGGGACACAAACCAGGCCCGGGGGTGCGGCTTCACTCCCAGCTCCAGGAGCTTCTTCTCCGTAAGTGCCTGCAGCTCTCCGTTCATCTGGGATATGGTGTTGTCGTTGAACAGGACGGGAATGCGCACCGGAGCCGCGTTGGGGTCCGAAGCCCACTTGGAGTGTTCCGACTCTTCCCCAAGCTGATTACTCTCCTCATCCCCCTGCCGGTGCTGCTGGTGATTCTGTTGCTGCTGGTTCTGTTGGTTCTGCTGCCGGTTCAGTTGGTTCTGCTGCCTGGGCAGGGTCATGCTCACCTGGATCCCCTCGACGTCGTGCTGCATCTGCTGCTGTCGCTCCAGGGCCTGCTCCACGGCCGACAGGTCTGATGACAGGCGCATGTAGTGGGCCGGGATTACCAGCGTGGGCACAACGCTCCGATACACGCTCTCCTTCATCTGGTCCATGGAGTGGCAGAAGATGAGCTGGCCCGGCTGGGTGTTCACGGAGTTGGGCCTGGCCAGGAGGTCCCCGGTCTGGGACGCCGAGTACTCCGGGGGCAGGCCGCAGTAATCCTGGTAGTGCCCGGTGAAAGGAGGCAGCAGCGGCGGCGGCGATGGCGGATCTGAGGAGTAGCCCTGGCTGTCGCCGGCGTTGCGGGCGTTCTGGTTGTGGCGACGGCTAGGGTCGTGGCTGTTCTCATCCACGGAGCTGAAGCTGCGCGTGTCGTCCCGGGCCAGCCGATGGGGCTCCTGGTCGTTGGTGTTAGTAGAGCGCGTTGTCGGCTTCATCGGAAAACTCTCCCCACCGGCACCGCTATGCCTGGCGACGGCGTCCACGTTCAGCCGGGAGTGACGCTGGGCCTTGCCTGGGGCAGCATGGTGGAAAAAGTCCTCCCTGGAGCTGTGGAGGTCCCGGGAGGAGGACATGTCCGATTTGAGGGCGTTTGGGTCCCCCCCAGTGGAGGAGGCTGTGTCCACGAGGATGTGGCCCGAGCTGATGAGGTTGAGCTGGGAGGTGGATGTGCCCTGATCCCTCCTGGAGCCGTCCAGGCCGGAGGAAATGTGCATCTTGCCATGGCGGTGCTGCTGCTGTCGGGGTTTTAGACATCGCCTCCTGCAATGAACCACAACAACGAAGAATGAAACGGGCAGTTCAGACAGACTCATCTACATATCACATTGGGGTTTCAAATCCAGTCAATTCCGAAAGTAAACCAAGTTCCAATTCCAAACCATTCCCCACTGATCAGAATTGATGATAATTGGAATTCTGAATTCCAGTGTGGTTCTTAATCTGAAATGGGAACAGAGATTTACCAGGCTGTCTCTGACACCCACCTGCAGTAGTACAGCAGCAGACAGAGCAAAACCAGCACCAGAAGAGCCATGGAGCCCAGGATGGCCAGCAGGAAGAAGGTGTGGTAAATGGAGATGTCTCGCAGGCCACTGGGGTTCAGGGCTGAGCCTTCAACACAGGTGGGGGGAAACACGAATAAGACACTTAAGAGAAAAATAACGTCACAGACGGTAATTGGACCGGTGTATATAATCACTATCTCCTGTTGAACCCAAGGTAACAGTAAGGCTGTAGAAGGAGAGTCAGCCTGAGGCTATAGGAAGGTAGGAAGATGAAGTTAGTTCACCTGTGGTTGAAGGAAACGCTGCCAGCCAATATCCTAGCTGACTGGCCACAAAACTCCATGTCAGCTGTGTGCCGTTCTTCTTAATGTAGCCGGTTCCTTTCCTAACCCAGAGTCCTGTGGAGTTCAGTACAGGACATCATTCAGAGACACAGCCATCACCGGTAATAATCGCATCACATCTGTGAAGTCATTATGTGTGACAAATGGTCCCGCCGACTTAATAGGAACAACCGTGTTGTATGCTTGTAACCCACCTGAAAAGAGCACTTCAGGAACCCCAACCCCAATTAGCTCTAACATAAAAAGGGCACCAACATCATTTCACATTGTTGTAAGACATCACATTGCAGAAATGTAAAGGAGAAAAAAAATCTCTACAGTTCCACAATTTCACAGGTGTGTGTGTGTGTGTGTGTGTGTGTGTGTGTATTTCCATGGCCTGTCTTATTAGAGCTGATCTAGGATCAGGTATCCGTTTCATACCGATCTCCAAAAAGTCATAAAGGAAGGTTTTAAGTGAGTAACAGAAGGGTTAAAATTGAGAGACCACTGCAAATTTTATTTTTCTCATTCAAAACCACTCTTCAATTATTTTGGAAAGGAAGGAAAAAGGTAACTCTTGGTGTCTGACAACTTCAACAGCACGTCACCTGAGGAATGAACCTTATGGCGCTTTTCTACTGTATAGTACCGACTCGACTAGTGGCTTTGAGAACTTTTCCACCGCATAGTACCAGCTCGACTCCGAACTACACGCCTCGCCTCATTTTCCACTACAGATAGTACCCTGTACCCGCCCATAGTAACATCACAGAAAAACTGCCGTCACGCCAACAATGGATCAACTTCCATTGCATTCGCCAACTAACGTAAACCCTGCAGTGAATAGAAAACTCTATTGATTTGACACCATCAATTATCTTTTAAATTGACAAGCTTTGAAACGTAAAGTGGCAAATCAAAAGTAAACTAGGCTAAATCTGGAAAACATGATAACAGACTGTTTTCCAGAAAATAGGAGAATAGTATTATCACCTTGCAACATAAAAGATGACGTAACTGCAATATTCTGTTAGATATAAGCGAATATACCTAAGAACTCAACATCTACACATTAAAAACAACCTACATAACCCCTCCCTCTCTTTCGATTAAAATGTATAAATAATGGTAGAAGCGAGGAAGCACGCGTGATCAGTAACTGGTCGTAATACACTGTAGACTGCAAAATGGTTCGAAAGCTTGGTAGTCTGCTTATGTTTGGCTTGACAGAACTACTTTGACCAGTGCAATATATATCAGACAGCCTAGAAAAACCCAGGGGGATAAAGACGAGGTCCTTTTGTAAGCTACAAAAACAGCAGTCTCTGTGGGTTTCTCACAGGGATAACGAGTTTGTTTCAACGCCAGTGCATAGGTCAAAACCGAGGACTTTTGGGAAATTACGATCGCTTAAATTACGAGTCTGGTCCTATGCAGTGGCACTGAAATGAACCCATTTCAATGCAAGGACTCTCCTGGGACAAGCCCGCAAACATGTGCGGTTTTCGTCTCGTGAAACCATTTTCTGTCACTGGACCGCTAACAGCAGAGCAACTGGTTTTGCTTTGCTGCACGCAGAGTCACTCCTGTCCAATCAGAAGTCCGTGTTTTCACGTCATCTTTTGGTATCGCCTCAGCTCGCTTGGATCCTCAACGAGCAGGTACTAAAAAAGGTATCTGGCACCAGGTAGAATCCTAACTTTTGGCCAGTGGAAAAGCAAAAAAGGTGAGGCGTGTCGAGCCGGTACCATGCCGTGGAAAAGCGGCATTAGACGCCTACGCTGCACTTTTGAGCCCAGGGTTATTTGGCACAGTGCACCTCACGAGGAGTGAACTGGGAAAAACACAATCCCCCACATGTCCTCACTAATTGGGTTGACGAGGAGGTGAGAGGTAATGGATAATGTCAGGCCGGCTCAATGAAAACAGGAAGTGCTCAGTTGTAGTGTTGGATATCGACCACTAGGGGTCTCCATGCACAAAGATGGGGTTGGTTGGTTTTGGTAATCTCTTCTGAATAAGGCAGGGGGATTTCCAAGAACCACCCCCAGACCCTACCCCAGAGACATCAGGCAGTCTCTGCTTGTCTTTCCTCTGAACCGTGTGTGTGTTTGTAAGGGTTGGTGTGTGATCCGTCTCCAAAGTAAACAACCTCCTCTCAGTCTTTCCGGTATCACAGCTGAGTGTGCTGAGACAAAGGAGGCTCTGATTAAGTGTTTCCTGGGTGAAAACAAGAAACACAGAGTCCTCCTCCTCCTTTCCTCAAACTCCTCTAACTGTTCACCTTGAAGCAGAATGCCTGGGGGGCCTAGTGGTCAGGAGTGTTGTGTTGGTAAACAAACGGTTGTTGGTTCTAAGCCCTGAGTGGACCGGTTCTTACCATCCCCGTTTGGTTTAAAATTAAAAATCATATGAGGTGATCACATGGTAATCGAGGACAGCTGGATAGACAGACTGAGTCTGGGATTTCCTACCGACTGAAAGGTTAGTACTGATCTGTGAGCAAAACATTGACAATTTTTTGGTGAAGGGTTTCGCCTTTCATACTCACTTGCTATGCAAACCGGCACACGCACCCAGATAGAAACTCCTGATTGAGTCGAAAACAATTTCCTTTCTCTCCGAAGCGCAGCAGACCCTGGCCACCCACCTACGGCCAATGAATATTTAGATTTTTCATTTTTTCCCCTCTAACATCTAATTTCCTCTCAGTGCCAATTGTGACACACAGTAAACAGCCTGTTATTACAGCTCACTTGGGTCTGCCATGAGTGACCTGTCACAGAGATCCCCCAGAACCTAACTATTACAGGCACCTGACCCGGTTAGCTGCAAGTCACAACAAAGACGGCCTGTTTCGGCATAGCTAACTAACCAGAACTCACAGAACGTGAACAAAACGTGAACAGCTGTGTAACTCTTAAACTGTGGTGTTCAGCCTGTAGTAGGAACTGAGAACACTCTCTGCTGTGCTGTTACATTAGGGCCCATAGGGGGCACTATTCCCCCTTCCCTCAAATGAACCCCCAGAGCGGTGTGTGTGTACGCATGTATTTTGTGTGTGCATTGTGTGTTCTTGCGTGCATGAATGTGTGGGTGTAACGTGTGTCTTGGTGTTCTTGCCTGCATGCTTGCATGGGTTTATGTAACGTGTGTGTGTGTTCTTGCATGCATGCATGCGTTTGTGTAACGTGTGTGTGTGTTCTTGCGTGCATGCATGTGCTTGTGTGTGTGGTGTGTTCTTGTGTGCATGCATGTGTTTGTAATATGTGTGTTTTTTTGTGCATGCATGTGTGTGTAACATGTGTGTGTTCTTGTGTGCATTAATGTGTTTGTGTAATGTGTGTGTGTGTGTGTGTGTGTGTATGTGTGTGTTCTTTTGTGCATGCATGTGTTTGTGTAATGTGTGTGTGTTCTTGTGTGCATGCATGTGTTTGTGTAATGTGTGTGTTGTGTGCATGCATATGTTTGTGTAATGTGTGTGTGTGTGTGT
>JACXGJ010011400.1:0-19905 GCA_016801105.1 Esox niger | reverse complement strand
TCTCCCCCTCTCTCCCCATCTCCCCCTCTCTCTCCCCATCTCCCCCTCTCTCACCATCTCCCCCTCTCTCTCACCCTGTCCCACTCTCTCCCCATCTCCCCCTCTCTCTCTATGACATAAGCAACATAAGCATGTAACACTTTAGCATTGTGTGTGTGAGTGTGTGTGTCCATGTGTGTGATACAGTGGCCTGACATTACTACCTGCTGAGGTTTATAAAGTTGACTTCCTGTTCTCACTGCCACGTTCGGATTCAGAAAACCAGTGACTCACACACTGACACAAAAACACACAGAAACACAACCACTCAAACACACAGAGACAGACAGACACACAGAAACACACAGACACACAAACACAGAAAACCACAGACACACAACCACACAGACCCACAACCACACAGAAACACACAGACACACAACTACACAGAAACAAACAGAAAAGTGTTTCGGTTGGCACGTTCCTAAAATAATCCAGTAATTATTAGATTCCTATTGATTAACATAACACCAGCTAGCAGGAATAATCGTTGCTTTTGGTCTTTCAACCGACGTAGAGAGTTGAAAGAACTGTCTAGGTCACTGGCCTGTCTGGGTGGTCCCAGAGACACATACCATGTTCTGTGTTTCTGACCCATTTGGATGGATCCAGAGACATGTCATTTTAATGTTAAACATGTGACGAAAGGACTAGCTAACCTTTACTAAGGACATCCATCATATGGTCACTGACAATAACATAATTTACTAACAAAATCTATTCCTATCGATTCATCACCAAGGTTACGTTTCCTGGCACTCATTTCCCTAGCTGTCTCCCGGTAACCTTCCAAGAGGTAAACCTGTCCAACCACTCTCTCTAATACCCTATACTACACATTGCTACTCACCCAAATGAGAACCGGCAAGCACAAGTTGCACACATGAAGATTCCCTTGCTAATGTGTGATGTGTACAACTCAGTACATCATTACAGTAAGAGTGCTAAACATCTCCACCTACATTGCTGCTACTACTCATTATGAATGTTGCTGCTAAGCCACTTTACCTTTCATTGTACTGTTCATACCTGATGTATGACATGCTAGTGAAAAAACACTTATTTTATTTGTTTCAATATAGTATGTGTTAATTAAAAAACCAACCAGACCAGTTTAGCACAAGGCCAGTGTGTCCCCATTGGAATACTAAAATAGTTGGGTGGGGTTAAGGCCTAAGAGGGCGTGACCTATACTGAATGGGCGTAAACAAAGAACAAATCAATCAAATTTATTTTAGAAAGCCCGTTTTACATCAGCACAAAGTGCTTTTACAAAACACCCAGCCTTAAACCCCAAGGAGCAAACAACAGCAGTGTTGAAGACCAGCTCTTTCAAGCCTTTTTTCTCAGAACTAGGTACAGCCGATTATCAACTTTTCCCATTACGTTATCAAAGAGTATTGTATTATATACCATTACAAACATCTGAATCGGACCTTAATAAAATGTAAAAGAAGGCTAAACTCTAATTTAGCCGTAGGACCCCTTTCCTGAATTCTGTCACATATTTGTTTACTGGACTGTTTTTGGATGGTCAATCAGACTCCCTACTATTTTGGTTAATGGGTTGTTGTGTTAAGGGCCACGTGATGCAGAGCGTACCCATGGGAAATAGGCTCCGCAGAATCAGATTTAGAAAAAAGGTTTTGCTTATGCAATCGTCCGCTACTTGTGCATTCAATAGCTTACTTTGTGAGTCAGGCAGATGAAACAGGTGATATGAGTTCTGGAAACGTGCTGAGATTGATGTAGTAAAATATTTATTTGCATACGGAATTGCCCAGGGCAGTCTGACTAGATATGTGTATAGGACCACAACAGTCGTATTCCCTTTAAAATGTCTATCCAGTGAAATAGATTTGTTAAGTTCAACTTGACTGGTGAGTAGACTATCTGATTTGAGTGTATTTCGTGTTGCCTACCCTGACATAGACCCCACCTCATGTCACAGATTTAGATTTTTATTTCAGTTTATTCTCCATTTAAACAAAAGGGGAACATTTCTGGAAAGTTATTTTTCTATGTCCACATCAACAACGTCCACATGATCAGATGTCCCTTCTGAATGCCATGAAGGTTGGATGCCTGCTGATATCTGCAGTTATGCAGGCTATTGATCAGTCAGACAAAGTGATTCTTTCCCAGGTGTTTAGCAAAAGATGGCATTAGGTCACTGGGTTGACTAGCATTGCCTACTTTATATATATATATATTCTATATATATCTATATATATCTATCCAGCTGGATGGCAAAAACAGTGCAAGTAGTACCTCAAAGGTAATTCAAATAAAAAAAGAACTATTCAGCATGACAAAATAATTGAAAAGAAAAGCTTTGAGTGAGGAAAAGAAGGGTTCAATTCTGGCTTTACTGGCAGAGGGATACAGTGAGCGTCAGGTGGCTTCCATCCTGAAAATTTCAGAGACGGCGGTTCATAAGAACAAGTTCAAGCAAAAGACATTTGGGACAACAAAGCTAGAGACTGGCAGAGGGCAAAAACAACTGTCCACTGACCGAGATAACTGTCAATTCGAATGTCACTCAACAACCGTAGGAAAACATCAAGTGACCTACAAACAGAATGGCAAACAGCAGCTGGGGTGAAGTGCATGGCAAGGATGGTTTGAAACATGCTCCCATGGGCAGGGCTGAAGTCGTGCAAAGCTAGAAAAAAAACTTCTCAATGAGAGGCAAAGAAGAGCCTGTCTGAAGTGTGCAAATGACCATAAGGATTGGACCATAGAGGAATGGAGTACATCTCTGAGAAGTCATATTTTCAGCTTTGCCCAACACCTGGTTGTCTAATGGTTTGACAGAGACGGGGGAGAGGCCTACAAGCCATGTGTTTCGCATCCACTGTGAAATTTGGTGGAGGATCAGTGATGATCTGGGGATGCTTCAGCAAGGCTGGAATCAGACACATTTGTCTTTGTGAAGGATGCATGAATCAAGCCAAGTACAAGGTAATCCTGGAAGAACACCTGCTTCCTTCTGTTCTGACATTGATTCCCAACTCTGAGAATTGTTTTTTTTCCAGCAGGACAATGCTCGATGCCTCACAGCCAGGTCAATCAAAGTGTGGCTGGAGGACCACCAGATCAAGATCCTCTCATGGCCAGCGCAATCTCCAGACGTGAACCCCATTGTAAACCTCTGGAATTTGATAAAAAGGTTTGATGGTCACAAGCCATCAATGAAAGCCAAGCTACCTGAATTTTTGTGCCAGGAGTGGCATGAAGTCAGCCAACAGCAATGTGACAGACTGGTGGAGTGCATGCCAAGACGCATGAAAGCTGTGATAAAAGAAATCTGGGTTATTTCACCAAATATTGATTTCTGAACTCGTCCTAAGTTGACATAATAGTATTTGGTTGTTGAAAATGTATATGAATTTATTTTCTTTGCATTATTTGAAAACAATGCATCTTTTTTTGTTATTTTGACCAGTTGTTATTTTCTACAAATAATTTAAATGCCAATATTTTTAGTTGGAATTTGCAAGTAATGTTGTCAGTACTTTATAGAATGAAAACTGTTCATTTTAATCAAACGTATACCTATGAATAGTAAAACCAGAGCAACTGATCATTTTGCAGAGGTCTCTTGTTTTTTTTCCAGAGCTTTACATGAAGTGTTTGATTAGTTATAGGGAGAAATGTTTTGCTCCAAACTGTATGAAGAGTTTTGTTTTTGAGCAAGTGAACACATTATTGAGAAACGTGTGTAACTAATTCAAACAACATAGTCAGACTCAACAAATCAGACCCACAGAGACCCAGGAAAACAACACAGACCCAACTAAACAAACCCAAAGAAACCCAGGAGAAAAACATTGACCCAACCAAACAGACTCACAAAGACCCAGTAGAACAGGGGCTCTCAACTCCTAGCCAGGTTTTCCAGTCTACTGCTGGTTTTCTATCCTACCTGAGAGTTATTGCATTCACCTGGTGTCCCAGGTCTAAATGAGTCAATATTGAGAGGGCTAGAATGAAAACCAGCAGTACTTTGGGTCTCAAGGCCTGGAGTTGAGAACCACTGCAGTAGAACAACGCAGACCCAACCAAACTGACCCACAGAGACCCAGTAGATAAACACAGACCTAACCAAACAGACACAAAGAGACCCAGTAGAACAACACAGACCCAACCAAACAGACCTAAATAGACCTAGGAGAACACAAACTCACCCAAACAGACCCACAGAGACGCCTGGAGGACACAGACCCAACCAAATCACAAGAGAACTAAAATAACTAGTCGACACATGGGAAAGAACACAGCAAAACAAACAGAATGGGAAAGTTACCATGCCATAGGCAGACATCACCTCACCACTGACCGACAAGAAATGAAGAAAAACCTTTGCCATGTAGAGATTCAGTGAGCGTGGTTCTGCTCCTCTGAGGTAACTCGCTGCATTCACACAATCATTTATATGATACTACTAATAAGCCTATGAAGACCACTGTATCATTCAATCCCTTTAGGCTACTGAGTGAGTAACCTGACAGTAAAAACCGTCAGCATGAAATCTGATATTGTGATAGGAGCGATCCCTGGCATCAGCTGATACGTCGTTGACCAATGACCACTCAGGATTCCTGTCTGATCTGGCAATTCTAATTAATTTGAAATCAAACAAACTCCCTTATCTGTTATATAAATACAGCAACATGCAGCCAACCACAGCAGTCAGCTTTGTGACCCATTGACATGACAACAAGTAGAAAACGAACAACAATGTGTTATAAATGACTTACTCTATTTTCTTGTCCTTCATATTGGAACTATTTGTTCCAATATTGTGCAAACTGTCATATATACTTTTGTCTATAATGTGTACTCAGAATTGTAGTTGTTTTCTTCCACTTTTATTATTTAGTATGGCTTTTTTCTTTGTAATTTCCACTTGCTTTCAGCAAAGTAAACTATTGTTTTCCATGCCAATAAAGCCCTTTAAACCGAAAAAGAAGGCTGACAAGGAAAGACAAAGAGAGAGAGACAGAGATGAGGCGTCTGAAACATGCGACAGATGAAAGGAGTAGAGAGAAAAGTTAGAAAGTACAACAAATGTGTAGAGGGAACAGATATGTGAATGTGAAATGGAAAGAGAGAGAACTTAACACATACAAAACGAGAAAGAAAATAAGAATTCCAAATAGTGCAAGAGTGGCAAGAATGAAGAAAATGAGAGACAAAGATATTGGAGAGAGGAGAAAAAGAATAGAGAAATGGAGGAAGAGTGAGACATTGTGTGTCGGTCTCAGGCAGAACCAGATAGAAGATCTGCATTTCAGTACCACAGACAGCTCCTGAGCTCAGACAGAAAGGCAGAGACGGTGAGAGGGAGAGAGAGAGAGGGAACATCAGGTGCCGTTTCTGTACTCAGGGCTCTACATACTCAGGTGAGATCTCCCCCTCAAGCCTGAAGCAGATAGAAGCTAAATGTACACACTGTTTCGACATGAAATTAGACTCATCAAATGCTTTTCGACTTTTGAGGAAGACTGTACAATTCCTGAAAATCTGGTTGGACACAGCACATCTCTCAGCACTTCCACACCCAGAAGGCCTGGTGGGGCTGCAGACTTTTGGCCCTGACGGTCTGGTTATTCAGGAAGGGGCCTGAAAGATAACAGCAAAAGGGGCCCAGCAATGGTGGAGAACCCGATGGGGGTTCTGGGTGAATAGGGCATGAAGACCCGGTACACAGAGACTGACTAAGACAGTGTGACCTCAGAAAGGATGATGACATCATGTTTTTGGCAGTTAAAACTGTCTAGCACCTGATTGGTCAAAGAGGCTTAGCAACGGATTTAGCGCTAAGCTACATCACACGCTATTGGGCAATAAACAAAGGCTAATATCGCTCTTTTCTCCATCATTCTTTCTCTCTCCCCCTCCCTCCATCACCCTCTCTCCCTCAAATGCTTCACATGACAATAGTTTTTATTCAGTAGCAAAACAACCCCCACCACACAAATAGGTGCACGTGCGCATGACAAAAGAGAGGGAGAAAGGAATGAGTTTGGAAAGTAAATCAAAAAGCACAAACAGCTAAAGAAACGTGGAGAAATCATTATGCACTGACAGCAGTGGCCGTGCCTAATTCAGTAAAAAATAGGATTCCTCCGCTATCATCCCATCTACAGCAACACGTATTTAATTGTTAATCGTCAACCACACATTCACCCAAACCAAACCTGTACGCTCTGTAGTAGAGACCCGCAAAAGGTTTAAAAATATCAGAATTATCTGAACACGGCACAACTTAAAACAGTGCAATAATTGCTAGGGAAGGCTTACACAAAAGGCTGAGTACAAGTAATACTGTATTTAATGTACAGACAGGTGAGAAAGTTACCTTATCTGTCTGGGATATTTAACGGTAAACAGATTGTGAGCAGACTCCCGGTCTTGAGAAAACGTAACCCGTAGTCTCCGCCCACAGGCTGATAAAGATAATTCCGTTTATTGGCTGACGCGTGGGCTATAAAATAATGTCCCTTTGCTACAGCACTTGTAGGCTTGTGCGGTGAAAATAATTTACATTCCAGTGCCCTGGACTCCTTTATTTGATCCAGTGGGTCTCTGATTGTTGTCCCAAACGTAGCCCACCAATGAAGTTTGGGAAATCTGTGGCATGAATTAGGCAATAAATCATATAAATCAAATGACTGCAGCCTACTGTCCGTGAAATTCTTTCAAAGTCCTACTTAGCATGCGAACAGCTCGGCAACAAGGGAACGCAGTAAAGAAGGTAAAAAAATGCTTTATTGCAAGACAGACTCTAAAGGCTGGTTCGACATGTTGGTGCCTTTCCAAAGCAGATAGCATCGTTGGTGCCTTTCCAAAGCGGTTAGCACCGTCGTTGCCTTTCCAAAGCGGTTAGCATCGTTGTTGCCTTTCCAAAGCGGTTAGCATCGGCCGCATCGTTCAGATCACATTCAGTGGCAGAACAAATCGCTAAGCAACACACTGTATAGCAGGCATAGGAAAACTACACAGGGGAAATCGGTTGAGCACAGTCTGAGTATTGGTCAGATATTTGATTGAATAAAAACGATCACGTCCAGGAAGAAATATTTTAAATATTCATACTATTCAATGTCCGACATCAATTTGATTAACTGTAGAAGGACAAGCCATTGTGATGGACAATAATTATGCCGTCTAAGATTAAGTTAGTAATCTCAGATTCTGGCTCGGAAGATTTTGCAAACTTACTGGTCCCAGCTGTCTCTAACAAGTCCTGACATGTTCTGTCACCATGAATACCTGGATATACCACTACAGATGTAGCCAAACTATGGTTTAAAGAACATCACAGGAGTTCATTCCTTCCTTCTTCTTTCCTTCCATCCTTCCTCTGGAGGACTGTAGCACCATCTCAAATGCCAGAACATTGTTGTTTTCACTGGGCTGGATCATCAGAACTCAGCAGAGCAGCTGGAATCCTATACCTGTGTAAATGTTGATGATCGAAGCCTAACTCTCATTTTGGTCAAAATGTGTTTTTCGGTTTGGATCATAATCTGTTTGGTGAGTTGGGACAGTAAACAGTAGGTTCCTGGTTCCAGGAAGAGACAGATCTACCATTATATCGTTGACCAATGCTGGAGGTAAGGGCTCCTGTTAGTTTTTTGGGAAAAGTGTCGGCTTAATTACAAAAAGACAATATGTAAATGTATTCCCTCGACTTCATACCATGTGCAGTGTTCTAATGCAAGCACACACTGGACTCACAGAACTCTTTTCCCTTGTTATTTCAGTGAGTTCCCTCCCTCCATCCAGGGTATTGTGTACAGTGCTCAGGGCTTTAAGCGCCAATGGAAAGCAGTAATGTAGTCCATTATTATCACAATCATATCCATCAGGGCTTTCAGTATGCAGATAAAACTTTAGACAGAGAATGACCCTGCAGCCTGAAACACACACTAACACACACACAAACACACAAGCTAGCCAGCCATTTTGCCTGGATCCACTGTGATGCTCAGTGAGCTGGTTAGAGCTGAAGGAACACCACACACACATGCACTAACACACCCACCCACACACACACACACACACACACACATTAAAACACACTCACACTAACACACAAGCCAGCCAGAGATAAATAGCAGTGAGACAACTAGAGCCCCTGTCCTCATATCACTGCATTACCCCCACACATGGATGGAGGGAGGAAGGGATGGGTGGAGAGAGGGAGAAAGAAGGGAGTGAGAGAGGGGGGAGGCAGAGAGAGGGAGGAAAAGTGGAAAGGAAAGATGCCCATCCAGAAATGTTAATCAATGCAAATGTGAATTTGAATTATGAGAAAAAATTTAAAAAGGCAGATGAAGAAGCCCTGAGAGAAGAGAGGGAGAAGAAGAGGATTTTCCTCTTTGATTCTCCTCAGCCCTCCTCGCTGAATAAGAGCGAAGGGGAGTGAGTGTTGTCACAGAGGACAGGTAATTTCCCTTTGTGGTTGTCTTTACAAAACCTGTTTACCATTTTTGTTTGTTTTTCTGCACGCTGTCATTTTGAAGTAGGAATGACTGAAGATGTTTTTCTCTCACCCCCCACCGCCCCACTGTCTCTTTGTGTTTTTCAGTCAGGCAGTGGTGAGGGCAGCCCTTTGCGTCATCTCAGGGCCTTGAGGCAGACTGCATGCTCTAGGTCCTCACGGCAAACTGACCTATTCAATAAAATTCACAACGGGCGGGATAAGGATATAATCCCTCTCTGTAGAAGCCAGTCAAGCCAAGCCTGATTTCTAGCAACACACATATTCAAACGTTTAAAAAGAAAAGATAATAACTGGAGTAAAGCTCCTGCATGATGTTAATTACATGTCCATGTCATGGCCTAAAGTTATCTAAATTACACTCAAAAGTTTCTTAAAACAGCAAATGCTAGCGACAGCTAACCAACTTTCCTGTCTGTCTTCTTGCTAGTAGTAATGCTATTAGCGCACCCTGCACACAAAACATACATTTTCAAGTGGTATGGAGCAGTTGGGAACTACATTCCTAGCTAATGAGAAAACAATGATGGCTATTATTTTGAAAAAGAAAATCTGAGTTAGCTGTGCTAGCATAATATCCTACTGCTAGAAGAATGGTAATGAAGCCTCGAATGGCCATCACTACCTGTACCCCAGTAGTGGGGCGTGGCTGTCTCAGTGATCTAAAGAACCCGTGTTCTTAAAGGAGCATTTTCCTAATTTTTTACCTGACGTTCAATGGTCCTTCACCCTGAAAAAATGGGCCAGGAGTAAATGTTATTCTTGATTCTGTAAATGTTTATGTGATTTTAAGTTTAAAATGAACACTTAATATGGTTTCCTGGACAGTTTTGAGTAATGACAGAACATTGTGTTTACAATGTATAGCTCAGTCAGTGTCCTGCTCTGGGATGAACCCACAAGGCAAATATTTCTGATCTGAACACAGATTGTGGACATTTTGGGTCCTGTGATAAAGTTCAGTTAGAAACACACACATACAAACCTGCAGGCTTTGAAGCAACCCCAACTTTGGTGTCTGAAGGGGTTCTAATCTCATATGTCATATCAAGTGAATCATAAACTGTCTGGAAGCAATAAGATAGAAAATGTCAGGTACACAGACACACACTCACACACAAACACATGCACACAGACTCATAAAAAGCCAAGAAAACCACTGTAAAAATGGTTTCCTCTCAAAAGGTCACAACAACACTAATGTGTTTTCCAAATATCAAGTAGCACTGGCACCCAGAAACACAAACAAACACACATACACCCACAAAGTGAGAGCCCCCTGCCCCAAACCAGCCAGTCTATGATGACAGCGGTACCAAGCGGGGTGCTGACTACAAACATCCACCATGGCAACAAAGGATCAAATCACCTCCCTCATTCCTTTCTTCTCTTCCCTCCTCTTTCTCTTCTCTCTAAAGTCCTTCCTTACTCCTCCCCCGTTCCTCTCTCTTTCCTCCTCGTTCTCTTCTCTCTTCTGTCCTTCCTCTCTGTCCCCCTTCATTCCGCTCTCTCCTTGCTCCTCTCTCTTCTCTCTTTATCCCTTCCTCTCCTGCCGCTTCTCGCACTTCTCTCTTTGTCCTTACTCCCATTCTTCTCTTTTCTGCTGTCTGTGTGTCTGTCTGTGGTGTGTCTGTGGAGTATCTGTGGTCTGTATGTGTGTCTGTTTGTCTGTGGTCTGTCTATGGGGTGATTGTGGTCTGTGGTCTGTTTGTCATTTGTCTGTGGTGCATCTGTCTGTTGTGTGTCTGTGGAGTATCTGTGGTCTTTATGTGTCTGTTTGTCTGTGGTCTGTCTGTTTTTCTATGGTAGGTCTGTGGTGTGTCTGGTGTCTGTTTGTGGTCTGTGCGTGGTATGTCTCGTCTGTCTGTTTTCTCTTTGTGATCTGTATGTTATGTGTTTGTGGTCCGTGTTGTGTCGGTTGTCTGTGTCTGGTGTTTCTGTTGTCTGTTTGTGGCCTATTTGTGGGGTAAAGATCAGTGCTGGGGTTTAACACAGAGGTAAAGCATGAGACATAAGCTCTCGGTTTTTCAGTACATTCCCTGTCCAAAATGTAATAACTAGCAGTGAGCCGATGGACGGTAATTCTCATTATTGTTGCCCCTGGTGATGCTCTGAAGCCACATCCAGACATACTGGGGACACGGAGCAGCATCCAGTATTATGTTCTGATGTTCCTGTCACCATCATCATCACAACTAAGGAAACCATCTGGATCATGATCCAAGCGGCAGAGGCAGGCATTCTGTATGTAAGCGTGCGTGAGTGCGTGTGGGGGTTTTGGGGGGGTTGTGTGTGTGTGGGCATGATTTACCTTCTGGGCACTTAAAGTAAACATTCTGGGGAATTTCCCACTAGGAAAATGTGACTTTCTGGCTTAAGGTAACATTTTCGGTAAGGTTAGGTTTAGGGTTAAGCAATTAAAGCTAAGTCTAGGTATAAAGTTTAGGTTATTGATGTTAAGGTGAGGGTTCGGTTCAGGTTTGGGAACATCACAAGTATTCATTTGCGTCCCTTTAATACATTTTTAGTTAATTTGTTAATAATACTGGACAGTTTCAGTAAGTGTGTGTGTGTGTGTGTGTGTGTTTTTTCTAAATTCTGTTTCAGCCCAAGGCTCTTTCCTGGAATAAGAGCTTCAGGCTGGAGGCAGAGGGAGGCTTTGAGTCATGACCAGGCAGTCCAGGCTACTCCTCATCGGGAACAAACAAACAAAACAAGAAGCCCCTCCTCCCCTCCGCTATTAAACCAAAAATAACATTCTTCTAAGTGCTCTCTGCAGACTGGTTTGCCCTGACCTCTGACACACACAGACACACTGATGATAAATGCGCATACACCCGAACATACACAGTCATACTAGGACTTCTGTTAGCCGGATATAGCCGGCTTTTAACCGAATAAAATAAAGAGTAGTCTGCAAAATTATTGGCTGCCATCCAAACTGTCCGGAAGAGGAAAAAAGTGTTTCCAAAAAATTAACTGCTCGCCTAGTCAACCAAAGAGGCTTCAGTGAAATCTACTCGAACTTGACAAAACTGGCAAATATTCTCTTCCCAAAAGCAAATGAAGACGGCCCGGACATCGTGTCTTCGGGGAGGAAATGTAACCAGGCTAATGTGCATGAAAAGCTGCTCAAAGAAATTGGGCACTTTGGATTTCCCAACAGCTGTAGCCCACTATGACTAGGCCAAGATCAGCCAACATGCCAAATAAGCCTGGGGAATTGAAAGTGCAGTCTTAGAAAACATGGTTTGCACTCTAATAAAGCCTGTAATGTTATAAGAACATTGTTTTCTACTTTATTAATCATGTGAATATCATTGCTAACATTTGACTACCAGTACAGATACTGTAATTTCTGAATGGTGAAACCAATATGGACACAAATGCCATGAGATAACAACAAAAAATGTACACTTCATACTAATTCATTATTTTAAAATCCAAACTTATGCAGTTTAAGCAAAAAAAAATTCACTGTCCCAATAATAACAAAGGTCACAGCTTCTGTCAATTTTGGGTCAGTCACAGGGTCAAGTATTGTGTTAAGGGCCAGGTAGTTTCTCAGATTGCCTCTAGTTTTTTGTGAAATGGTTGTTTTTGTTTTTCATTTCCTGGGCATTTTTGATGTCTGCTTGGGTTTGTGAACAGAGCCCCGGTAACAGGTGGCTTGAGATGGTCTTCCTCTAGGTTCAATCAATCAAATCAATCACATTTATTTTATAAAGCCCTTTTTACATCAGCAGTTGTCACAAAGTGCTTTCACAAAAAACCCTGGTTCATCTCTCTGTAGATGGGGGCTTTGTTTGGAAATGTTTGAGATTCGCTTTTCTGTAGCTGTGTTTGAAAAATGTTTGAATTAGCAAAGGTGCCGAAGAACAACGTGCTCGGCTGTGTTCACCGGGGAGGGAAGTTCTTCATTCAGACCTAAACAGAATCCCTTTACCTGGTTATTAAGGTCTTAATTAGGAACATTCCAAACCTGATGAACACAGCCTTTGCTTTGCACGACCGCCTCTGATCATTTCCTCCGCATGCATTATCTGAGGTTTTTAGTTGTAAACTGAGGACACTTTAGCACAACTGTTCAGCCACGTCTCCATTCTCTCTCCCTTCCATCATCCCTCTGTCTCTCTTTCTCAGTCCATCTCTATATCTCCCCCCCTCTGTCTTTTTCTGTCCTTTATTTTCTCATCATTTTTCTCTCTCTTCCTGACTGCCTCCCCTGGTACAGGGCAGTGTTCAATGAGAAGGCCAACATGAATATCATGAATTGCCCCGGCCATGCAGAGAGAAGCTAGTCTGTGTGTGTGTGTGTGTGTGTGTGTGTGTGTGTGTGTGTGTGTGCGCTCTCCTAGTTGTAACACAGACAATGCAGTGGGATCACAGTAAATTTACTTCTAGATCAGACGTTCCTCCAGGTGGGTGAAATGTGATTTTAGAACTGGCAGTCCACTAGGGCATCATGTACAGGGATTGGTGGATGGGCTTAAAATGTAGGTAAAGACAAACCATTTGAAGTCTTTCCCAGATGTTGACCTTAATTTGAACCATTTATAATTAATACCAAGCCATAATGTTAATGCTCAACTTTAACCCTAACCTTAATATCTAACGCTAAAAGTAAATATTAACCTTTCAGGTTTGAAGTGGGAGTGCATTCTGTGTAAACTTCTCATCCTCAAAATGGCACTGAAAGCATTTTAACTACGCAAATTAATATTAAATATGTTAAAATACATTGCATGAATAATTAAATGGCCTATTTTCAATCCATGAAGAAAATGGAACATAATTTCGATCAATGTCAATGCATTTATTTGATGATAAGAGATACAGCGTATGCCGACAGTGGATTACATACAGTACATTAACTTGTTTATACAGTAGCTAGCCAGAAAAGTATTTCACATTTCTTGTTAGCTATCTAACCAAATTACACCATCTTATCTAGGCTCCAGGAGATCTGGGAGGAATACATAGCCCAAAAAAAGAAAAATATAGTAACCCTTCTAAATCATATCCTGCCTCTTGCTGTCTAGAATATTTCTTTGTTTCTAAATAAATTAACAAGCTGGTTCTTTCCAAGCTTGGAAAGAACCAGCTTGGAACCACCTTTGGTTTACAATCTAGTACCTATTAATTTGACTATAAATATTAATAATTCAATAAACTACTATCTATTCAGCCAAAGCTGCCGTAATTTACGCCATTAAATGTTGAGCCAAATATAACCTATTTTTTACAATATAAAAAGCTGGCTTTGTAGAATACCTTTTGAATTTTAAATACATTATGATTGTATGTTTGATTCACATCTTCCCAAATAAACGTGTATCGTTCCTGGACAAATGTCAACTTCTGACTTGACACTGTGAGATCTTGTTAGATAATTGGAAAACACACCCTTTCATCACCACGGTTCTTGTACTGGCCACACACACACACACACACACACACACACACAGACAGACACAAGCACACACGCTTTGAAAGAAAAACAAAAAGAGACACATTGACAGTAAAGAGAATGATTATATGTAAAGACAGATGCACACTTGCAGACACCATCCCAAGTGAAGCAAAGTAGAGATGAAAGGAACAAACATGAAGAGAGAGTGAGAGAAAGGAGAGAGGGAAAAGAAGAGAAGGAGCCTGAGATATATTGACAGAAATACCCTGACCAGAGAACGGCTTCTCCAAAATTATGACCAGTCATTGTGAAAAATATGAAAACATACAAATTGAAGAAATGTGTATTGAATTAAAGAAACAAAAATGCCTGCCGCAATATGAGGGACAGCTGCTGAAAATGCAAAATTACCAGTAGCAGACCAATGTGAAATTTTGTGTTCCAGGCCATACCTTGTGACTTTTTAACATACATTTTAGTCATTTGGATTCTCATTACTGTTGTACTACCTGTAATTATCAATGGATTTTTGAATGAAAAAGTAGGTATCCCGCATCAATGAAGAAACAGGAGGGGTGCTAAGCAACAATAAAAAACACTAAATAAAACTGGGGGAAGACGGAGCACTAGAAAAAATGTATGCATGCATTTCTGTACCTGGCTTTGAATGAAATGGTCCTCTACATACAGCTGACACTCTTATAAAGACTATATGGCTCTGCTTTCATGAGCGGTCAACACAGATAGACCCATAGGCACCTGGCTCTAGAGAAATGCAAACTCCCATGCGAAATACAACAATGTGTAATATAATAGCAGTAAAGTAGCGAGAAAGGATTGGATAAGGACAGAGAGACAGAGAGCGAGAGAGAGCAAGAAATAGAGCGAGAGAGAAATGAAAGATGAGGGGATCAAAGTTGTCAGCAACCCGGTGTGTTTTAACTGCATCAGAGCAGTCTACTTGGAGCCCAGTAACACACACAGACACACTTATTCAGACAAACTCTAACAAACACACAGACACACTCACATACACACACACACACACACAATGCTTCTGGGGCTCCATTGAATCCCATCAGTGCTTAACCGCTGAGCCACGGAGAGGTGTGGGGTGTGGGGGGTGTCGGGGTGTCGGGGGTGTCTGGGGTGGGGCTACGCACTTTGGGTTTTTTAGGTCTCTCACAATGTGTTTGAGATTTAAATTATGCAAGAAATATCTTTTTTCAGGTCCTTCTCCCTCCCCCCTCCCTCCCATCTGTCACCACCCTCTCTCCTCCCCCTATTTCAGTGTCAGTGGGGGAGAACATGGGTGTATCCTAATGGTCAGAAGACAGACAATCATTACGTGAGATTAGACACCTCATTAGTGATAAACCAAGCATCACACACATTACTGAACACACAGTGACATTACTGAACACGTACACACAGACAGACATTACTGAACACACACACACACAGAGACTGACATTACAGAACACACACAGACAAACATTACTAATCACATACTCTCAGACTGACATTACTGAACACACACACAGTCAAACATTCCTGAACACATACTCTCAGACTGACATTACTGAACACACACACAGACATTACAGAACACAGACACACACACAGTGACATTACTGAACACATACACACAGAGACTAAGATTACTGAACACACACAGACTGACATTACTGAACACACACAGACAAACATTACTAATCACATACTCTCAGACTGACATTACTGAACACACTCTCAGACTGACATTACTGAACACACACACAGAGACTAAGATTACTGAACACACACAGACTGACATTACTGAACACACACAGACAAACATTACTAATCACATACACTCAGACTGACATTACTGAACACACACACAGAGACTAAGATTACTGAACACACACACAGTCAAATAGGGCTGCAACTTTGACACTCGATTAATCTGTCGATAACTGCTTAATCGACTAATTAATACATATTTTCATCAGTTTTACATTGACCATTTTTATTATCAATGCTGGCGATATTTTTATTGATTAGTTATTGCAGCCCTACAGACAACATTTTTGGAAAACACACAAACAGACAGACATTACTGAACACATATACACACAGACATTACTGAACACACACAAACACAGACATTACCGAACACACACAGTAGTACAGATAACTCGCCATTACTCCATATACAATAGGTATCATCTCAGCTCGGTCATAAAAACTACGAATTGAGAGAGACAAAGAGAAAGAGAGTTAGATAGAGAGGAATATAGAGTTTAAAAGGAGAGAGGGATTGAGATATAGGAGATGTGATCATAGGAGGGAGAGTGGGAGAGTGGGAGGGAGAGTGGGAGTGAGAGAAAGGTTTGGGAGAGAGGGATAGAGAGAGAGGATTGGTTTAGAGGCATAGAGAGAGAGAAGTGGGAGAGATAGAGAGAGATAGGGAGAGTGATCCGCTAAGACGAGATAAAAAAGGAAGGACATGGAGGAGGGGAATAAAGACATCTCAGGGAGAAAACGAGATCTGCTCTCTCCCTTTTTCTCTCATTTCTCAGAGATCTGTCGTGCCCCACATCACAGCTCCAACAAGGCTTATCCTGACAAAGCCTGGAAATCCGGAAATCTGAGCTCTGCACTGGAGGAGAGAAGAAAAATCTGGAAAGGTGGAGTGTAAAATGGTCTCTATCTACCCAAATTATACACACTTCATTGCTTGTATATTACTTCATGATATTTTTTTATTTTTTTATATTTATATATGTATTGTTATTTATTCTTTTATTATTGCCTTAATTTAACCAGGTAAACTGATTGGCAATAAATTCTCAAATACAAAGACGACACGGCCAAAGACAAAACAATTGCAGGACAACACATAGTTACACACAAACGTTACACATAAATACAATCGACAGACAGCAGTGGTATCGAGGAGGCACTGGTGACTTCATGACAAACTACATGTCATTTATTGTGGGTACTGTTAGCGGTGACCCTATAAATTACCTCGCAAGTCTAATACTGGGAGATGGACCTCGGCTTTGCACAAACATAAACATAGCCTTGGCAATGTATTTTCTACTATCAAAAGGCAGACAGGCTGTTTTTCTGTAACATAATCAGATCTTGGTGCTCAAATTCTTTCAATACATCATCACACAGAAAAAAATCAAAAGGATTGCATAGCTGAACATTCACCAGTTGAACATTCATCAAGGTCTTTGAGAGACTGGGTAATTTAACTGTGGAGGTGACTAGCCTACCACATTCGTGAAGTGGTATGTCATGAGCAGGTTTCCATGCTTAAGAAACCCCGGATACCTGTGTTAAATTTTAAATACGACATACTGAGACAGAATTAAGTGGAGAAGCTGCCAGTGCCATCAGTCCTGGAAACATTTGGTCGTCTCCAGTAGACGTCCTTGTGTCTGTGTAAGAAAGCTTCTGAAAGAAAAGCCCCAACTATTTCTTTTGGTTATTATTCACAATGTCACTTTCATCATTTGCCCTTTTCGCACAAGGAGTAGGCTGATAGTGTTTCCAAAAAGATTCAAAGCTTAAATAAATTGGTGATTAAAAGCATCCAAGAAAGCATTTTAATATGTATTTGGGGCGAAGTCTAAATTAATTTGTTAGGGCAGAGTGCTCATCCTGGGAGATTTTCCAGTTTTTCCAGAATGTACCTTCATTCCTTTTACACTCAGTCTGTTGTGGACATTCAGATGAATATGTAGTGAACCAGGTATTACACCTATTCTTCACTCTCATTCTCATGTGAAGGGAATGCTTGTCTGTGGACTTGCAAGCCAGTTTCAACATTTCACTCCAGAGACATAGGTCGATTTGTTGCTAGGAGTCGGGTGGACGCTAAAGACTCAAACAAAATCCCATGCACCAGTCAAACGCCATCAGGGCAAACAAAAATGTTTTCTCGGAAGTAAGGGTTGAAGGTTTCCGAAAGCCCTTGGCTTTGGATTTGTTTCTGCTCAATGCTTGGGGCTCATAGTCACCGTTTTGAGTGCAGCATTCAGAGTGGCAAGAGATCTGGATAGTCTGGAAACACATACTAGCATGTCTGCAATAGAACTGAAAACAGTATTCAAGCTGAAGTTGCTTAAAGCTAATAATTTGAAGCAGCTTAAATATAATTATAGCTTAGATGTATTCAAGGTCACTGAAATAAAGAGTATGTGACAAAGCTAATTATAACTGGGATATATTCAAGGTTTACTGAGGGAAAAAAGCATGTAACAAAGCTAATTATAGCTCAGATATAGTCAAGGTCACTGAGAAAAATAGCATGCAACAAAACCTGATCAGTAAAGATTCTCCCAGAGGAACAATTTAAAGTTGCCACAGAAATTTCTGAACCTATAAATGTATTATGCTGAATCATACATTATTGAAATATACAGCTCATTTAACTAAACAGTTGTACCCTGTCAGAACCCAAAATATCCACTTGTTTTTACGACTTGAAGACCTGTACATAACCATGACAGATTGAAAGACATTGAACTGAGTGTCCAGGTTCTGGACGGTCAGTTCTAGGGTATGTCAATTGGATCTGGACACCAATAGGTCATAAGAAAAACTCCCAGAGACCAAAAGAAAGAAATCTGAGGAAGAAAGTGTGTTTCTAACGCTTTCCCTTTTGTGTATCGCTTTTTATCTCTCTGTCACTACCAATTTAATTTCAATTTAAAAGCCTGAGTTGGCAAGGGAAACATTTGTTTACACTGCCAAAGAAAATGGAAAAATAATAAGAATAAAAATGCAATTTTTATAATGAAAATTAACATATCTACAATTTTAAGTTGATGTTTGACAAATATCCAGGCATTCTGAATGTTATATGTCAAGTGATGTGAAATAGTTCATAGTCAGAATGACAAGCTGAATAAATGAATGGATATGGGCTGCACTGACAGGGTTTTTGGGTGCACATGTTGGCCTTTCCCATGGTAACTGATCACAAATACAAATTTGCGTTGTTTTGGTCAATTCTTTCCAGTTGATCATTTGGTCTGGGCTGACCGATTGTTTTGCTCTCCTGGGCCTCTGTGTGGTTTGGGGGATTTTCAGGATTAGTGGTTATCGTATCAATCTGCTCTGCATGTATTATTTGTTTGTTTTGAACTCTGACAACCCTTCTGGAAAGTTCTGCATGCAGAGTCTCCATTGTGTGTTTATCCCGTTCAATGAAGTCTTGGTTGGTAAGTGGAACCAAGACCTCACAGTCCCAAAGGCTAACGATTGACAGTTCTTTTGCCAAAGTGAACACTTACTGTTTGTGTACATGGGCTTTATGACAGTGTATGTTTTCCCCCAGTCCATTCGTACAGCATGATCTCATGCTCTCATCAACGAGATTCAAAGGGACTTTTTTTTAAATCAACACAAACCAATCAATCAATCAAATACATTTTTTAAGCCCTTTTTACATCAGCAGTTGTCACAAAGTGCTTTCACAAAACGCCTGGCTTTTCTCAAGGTTAATCTTCATGCAGATCCCCGGTGGAAAGGATTCTCAAGGTTAATCTTCATGCATATTCCCGGTGGAAAGGATTCTCAAGGTTAATCTTCATGCAGATTCCCGGTGGAAAGGATTCTCAAGGTTATTTTTCATGCAGATTCCTAGTGGAAAGGATTCTCAAGGTTACTCTTCATGCAGATTCCTAGTGGAAAGGATTCTCAAGGTTATTCTTCATGCAGATTCCTAGTGGAAAGGATTCTCAAGGTTAATCTTCATGCATATTCCCGGTGGAAAGGATTCTCAAGGTTAATCTTCATGCAGATCCCCGGTGGAAAGGATTCTCAAGGTTAATCTTCATGCAGATTCCCGGTGGAAAGGATTCTCAAGGTTATTCTTCATGCAGATTCCTAGTGGAAAGGATTCTCAAGGTTACTCTTCATGCAGATTCCTAGT